>JBCAUA010154223.1:0-22244 GCA_038406235.1 Peronia verruculata | reverse complement strand
CAGAACCCGCGTTTCGATCCCGGCCTGTTTTGCTCCATGAGCAGACGCCATACCCATTGAGCCACTGCGTCCCCTGTAAATTATGTAGAGGTTGTCTGTGGTTTTTATAGTGCTATAGATCTAGACTCTATATAGGCCTGTTATCAAATCTATTATTATAAAACCTGCTTCTCGCTTTTTTTTGTTCAATGGGAAATGGATATGAACAGGTTAAAGTTTATCTTATTGATACAGATAACAGTACCCAAAGAATCTATAATTTTATTATATTTGCGAGCGAATAGGTTAGCTTTTAGATCCGGTTTCATTTGAACCGGAAGAGCGAAAAATGTTTTCTTGTTTGTTCTCTCAAACCGGAAGAGCGTCAAGGGGCACTGGCCCGCGCTAAGCGCCACAGGTCACAGGTCACGGCACGTAAACACTGACACACATCCGCGAGTAAGGCAGTGGTGTAGGACACACCGGTACGTCATGTAACGTGAGGATACACAGCCTTGTTTTCACCTTGTGATTGTGAACACATTCCTCTGCTGTAAGTTCACGGTTTGCTCTTTTTGAATTCACAATTAGGGCATAGAAACTTGAAGCTAAATAGAGTCTAGATCTAGAGTCTAGGAGGATTATAATTTAAAGGTAAAAGTCAAGATCTAGATCTAGATTCTAGATCTAGAAGATCTAGCCCAGGCTCTAGTCTAGATTAAGATCTGGTGATGTAACACACAAACTACACTTACAGGTAGATCTAGATCTAGAACTAGATCTGTACATCGACATAGATCTAGATCTAGATCTTGATAGATTCTTGACCGTGAAACCTGAAGCTTTGGGAACAAATTAATTTGGTCGAAACGAGGGTTTCGTATTAAACGTCAAGTGGATCTAGATCTAGTCTAGATCTAGATCTACTATTCCAGATCTAATCTAGATCTAGTCTAATAGATCTAGTAAGTAGTTGATCTAGATCTAGTAAGAATGAAATTTTAAACAGCTTTCGACTGATATAGGCCTATGATGGGATTATGAGGTTGTGACCACATGATTTAAATTTTAAATATATTCAATGGCTGGGCAGAAACACATACAAAACAAAACACTTGGGTATTTCAGATGTGAATTTGAAGTTGAAAGTACATAGATCTAGGCTATAATCTATCTGAACTAGAAAGTGCTATTTTATTAGATTTGCACAGTTTCATCAATATTTGAAGAAAACAAGTTGAAGAAATATAAAATTGTCACTGAGTCAAAAGCAAAATTTAAACTCTAGATCTAGATCAAGACTAGGCCTACTAAATTTCAAACAAATTGGTAGGCCTACAAAATTCTTTGTATTTCTTAGTTCCCAGTGGGTTATGTTAGAATTTTGAAAGTGTTGAGAGCTGCTGAAATATGGTTATGAACGTTGTTTTGGTTTTACATTTTCTTTTCTTTCTGCAAAAGACTAGATCTGCAATCCTGCATGCTTCTGACATAGATCTATATGTAGTTCAGTGCCTGATGTTCCTATAGTTTTCTTTTCACATGTTTTTGGCTTTGAGATCTCAGAACATTGTGCATATAGATCAATTTAGTGCTACTTTTCTGAAACATCGATATATTGGTGTGTGGTAACTATGGCATCCGCCAGCCCACCAGTATAAAAGTGTGTGGTATATGAATGCTCTTGATAATTGTAGACTGTAGAGATTTTCAAAAGCACTAGAAAATCATGAAATGTGATCTGGATAAATTTCTAGAGATTTAAATTTACTTCAGTTCCAACACACACTCATGTTTATGCATTTAATTACTTTGTTGTCAGTCAGTGTTAGGGATTTCTCTACTTTAAATAAAAGTACACATTAGCCGTCGTAAAAGGATTAGTCTAAATCTTTCCAGTTTTATAATTTTTTTTTGTTTCTCGGAAGCCTTTCAATCCTAAGGATGTAGGATTATCTGAGCTTTTTTCAGAGGTTGCCAATTTTTTGCTGAGAAATTTTGTGTGTGGAAATTGGGAATTTTGAAAATTTTGCCCGGACAGCAGCACTCAGGCCTACTCTTCCTTCGATTTTGAACTGCCAAGTAGAGCTGGGTTGTGCTTGAAAAAATAGGGTCTTGTAACACCCAAGCAGAGAGTCTTGCAAACATGGCTTGTGTTTGCCATGACATCACAGTTCGTGACCCACAGATCGTCCCATGGCGCCAAAACATTGCCACCCCCTCTCTTCTCCCAATCGTGTGGGACAGAGCTGTGCACCCTTCCTGCACCAGATGAGACCGCCTGGTTGTCTCGCCGGAGGTGCGCCTTTTTTCTTTAGTTTGTCTTTCACTTCAGCCAGGGGACTGTTGAGAGTCACTGAAAAAATACAGGTTTTTTTATCTTTGTGTCCTGTCATCCCCCGATGCAGAACCTGCGAGTCACTCCCAGCCTGTTTTCTCTAAGAGCACTTACCCATTGAGCTACTGCGTCCCCTTTACTTTGCAGTTTTAAATTAATGCTAAATAGAAAGTTAAAAAAAGTTAAAAGTACCATCCCTTGACCCCCCAAGAGAGGAAATTGTCTTGGCCATTTCAGACCGTGTCGCTGCAGTGCAGCGCCACTGTACTTCCCCTGATATACATCAGGTACCCATTTTACAGATGGGTGGGCTGAGGAAAATTGTGTGTTAAGTATCTTTCCTAAGGTTACAACGTGCTACCGTTACGTTTCGAACCACCGACCTCTGCTTCTAAAGGCCGCACAAACCACTGAGCGAACACGTTTATTTTCAAAAACAAAACAAAAACAAAAAAAAGCAACAGATTTGTTCACCTCATAATCCTCATATTTTTGATGTTAAAGTATGATGGTATGGATCAGGCCAAAGCATATCACCATAATTATTTTGGATTGAGAACAATCTTCCAAATTTGGTTTTAAGAAACCTGACTTTCTAGTCATCACAGACTTTTTCTATTCTTAGCCAATCAAATGCGGACTTTAACTGAATGACTAGGCGATCGTGATTTTGTAACAGTTTTTAATGGGATACAAGTTCCGCACGATAACAGCAAAACTGGAAGTAGGATGCAGAATTTTGCGGATGCTTCAAGTGAGAGCCAAACTGGCGCTTGGTAGCTGTTTGAAGATCAAGACCAAAGTTCGTAGTGTTTATTTCCTCACCTCTAATAACATGCAGTCAAGTTATTATGTAAGAGCTCTTGATGAAAAATCAAATGGTATGTCCATGGTTTGAAGAAAAGAAATGAAAGAGACATCCGTTTCTGAGCTAGGGCTAGCTATATAATCTAGATCTAGTATTTGATGTTTATGATGGCGGCCTTTATGATGGCAACCTTGCTTACATTATACCTTTTTTTTTTTTTTTGCGATCACCATGCCAGATTCCTATGAATACTTCTCTCTACAGAAAAAGCTTGGAAATTTTATATATCTTTTTAGTGTCTTGCGTAACTGTATAGTGCCTGAACATCATGAACACGTGAAGGGCGTTATACAGGTGTCTTTCCCTCATGGGCATGGTTCCACACTCAGCATGTGTAATGTCTTCAGTCTGCTCTCCAGTATAAATAGTATTAAGCTCCTTGGGTTCAGCCAATCCCACTCCTCCAGGATATTGTCTCCGTGTCTTCCCCTTGGTCAGCCAACTTTATTTTTGCTCCTCCTATCATCTTGATTGTTTTTTTTTTTTTTTCTTTCTTTTTTTAATCATGGGTTAACTTACTCTTAGTTAACTTCCTGCATTCTTTTACAGACTCCTTCATTGTTATCATTTATTTGTTTTCTTGCAGGCAAAATATTTTTCATGAAAAACTTCATTTGTGAATGATGAATGATTTTTTTGTTACTTTATTTCGATATAAGTTTATCGGCAAAAGTTCATTGTTCTTCAAAGTAGGCAGAGAATGAAATGCCCACATGGCTTCTGTTTTCACAAATTCACATCTGTCTCTCTCAAGCAACTGTCTTATCTCATTCCCCATAGAAAGTTTAGTTTTGCAAACAAATGGTGTCTTTAATTTACTGTCTGGTTAGGATTGAAAATAGGCTATACAGTTACATGTATATTGCATGCAACATTATATTTAATAATCAGATGTATTTGGTGCTTGTTATGATGAAGTAGCTATGGTCAACTTATTCTTTTTATTTTTATTTTGTGATATTGAACAGCAGTATTTGTGAAAATGGTAAAACTGTTGAGAACAAAGAGATTTATTAATCCTTCTTATTTTTAAATAACAGATTGAATAATATTTATTTATAACCGGATTGACACCCACTTTGGGGCTTGATTTCAGATGTAAATGTTTTTTTATTTAATTAAATATACTCTCCTGTTCAGTTGCTTAACATACACTATAAACTGGTATTTGGAGTATATTTCCATTTTGATTCACATTTGCATATATATATGTTATGATATTAATATGTAATATGTAATATGGCATGTAAAGGCAAAAGGGTAAACAGTTAGTAGAGACTGGTGGATTTCAAATTCAGAGCTGGCCAGCAGAATGTCATTACCAGTATTGATTTGTGGACCATCTGCTGTCATCAGGTCACCAAATCCCCAACTATCATTAAGTTAAGCTCATTTACTGTGGCGGCATCTAATCATTCCCTCACCTCCCCCTCCCACAAATACACCAGCTTGGCTTTGTCTGGGGAGAGGATCAGTAACAGATCAATAGGATAGTGGATGGTAACACTGTCAGGTAAGAATGTGGAGGTCACTAATGAGATAGTAGACATCCTACTCTAGCCCAGCAGGCTGTTTGTTACCTGTATTTACTGCATCAGTACCAATTTGGTGACCTAGATTCTTCAGAAGAGAGCCTTTTTTTTTTTTTTTATCTTCTTTTTTGAACTTAGTCTTTACTGACCTAGTTTTTTCACAACTGTTGGGTTATTTTTTAACTTGTGACCTGGATTCTTTATTGCAGTGTGGGTAGGGGGCACACAAGCCCATTATGTATCAGGACACAAATGCCTGATGAAGAACTTGTCCACTCAAGATATGGATGCAGGAAGCATTTCTGTACATTCACATATGAAAAAAGACATTTGGCAGATGAAGAGTTTTTCACTTTTAGGTCCAGGAATAGTATAGGACCAAGTCTATAATTACATCCACTTTGATGGTATGAATTACCATAATTTCAGAATTTTAGCCACTCAGTTGAGTATCATACAATCCATGATGTGTAATTTATGTTTATGGATATCTAGATGGATCTGATTAGTTAGTCATGTTATCTTAATTATTCAGTAGTAAAGTAAAGTATAGGCCTACTTATACAACATCCTAGCTGTGGCAGTGAAATGAAGCCTTGCGAATCTACCAGTTTTCATGGTTTGGTTGCGGTTTGTGGTTTTAAACTTTTGCTCTCTCTATATATGTCATTTGCATTATTTAGCCTTTTTTTTTTTTCCCCCCATCTTCTCATTTTCACATGGAAAGTAAAGCTGCATTTTGTAATTTGATAGTTGTGTAGTTTAGCAGCAGAGAACTCTTTCTCTCTGTTTGATTTGGTGCAAAAGGAACAATGTGACCCCAACTCCACTTGATGCCAGACAGTGGGTTTAAATTGAATAAGCTGTGTTATAAACACAGACGTCTGTGATATCCACCATGACAGGAGGTTGAAAAGCTTACCAAAACTGTAGCCATAAAAACAATGGCATGCATGGCATAGTGGTTAGAGTACTGGACTGAAAACCAAACAGCACTGGTTCAAATCCCACCCAGAGTCCCTGGGGGGAAAAAAAAGGGTGGGTGATGGATATCAGGAGTCATGACCCCGGTGTGGCCGGAGTTTCAGAGGATGTCAGGAAGTTGAAGGCTGAAACATTAAATGAAAAAACTCACTCATCCTCTGAAGACTGTTACCTGTCTCGTTCCACCTGCAGAGTTTATCTACCACCATTGATAATTCCCTTTGGATTTGCATGTTGGTTGTTAGGGAGAGGACATTGAGATAAAAATTTTAGTGTTGTGAGACTGAGATTCAGTGAATTTCTGCAGTGTTTTTATTATATATCATATTATGGTATACATTAAATTGTAAACATAACCAATGTCAGCATAAATGGATCAGAGTGAAGTGTTGACATAGATGTCATGCAGTCATATTGAGAGTCAGAAAAAAAGAAAGTTGTGTTTATGCAGAGAATACGACATGAACACTCATCCACTGACATTTGCAGTCTCACAGATTTTCATATGTACAGCAAATATACAGATACATTTCCTCCGTTTGTCTGTCTTGTATAGGTCAGTTTTTATACCACTGACAGTCACCGCTGAAATATGTGTTAAAACTTTATTTTTCACTTCCTCCTGGCCATAATCATATCAGTCAGAGAAAGTCATCCAATGAAAGATCCGTCCCTAATTCTAGCAAACAACAGAAACAGTGGGGTTAATTATCACATTTTATTATGTCAGTTTGCATATCAGGTGATAAACAATGGTACAATATCATCCGTCCTTTGTAAAAACATAATTTAAATAATGGTATGTAGCAGTAGCACCATTTGTTTTTTATCTATTATTTATCATTATTTTTCTTTCTCATAGGTCCTGTAACGTGTCGGGAAAAGAGTGACCCAATTCATTCCAGTTTTCGCAAAGTGACGAATACTCCATATATCATTATTATTGTTGTTTTGTTTCTTTGCAAAAATTGGGACAAATTGTTTCTAATATTTTTCAGCAATATAGAAGGGTTGTCATAAATTTCTAGTATTTTTCAGCAGTATAGGAGCCTTGTCATGTAAAAACGTGGGTTTATAAACAGAATAAATATTGTCATAGAAATGATTACATAACCCTTTTACTGCCATAATGTTTATTTGATTGTCGCTACCACATTAAAATTGATGGCCTATACCAGCTGCTCAGATCCATATACATTATATGTATCTAGATTACCAGCAGCATTTTTTGTTAAAATTTATAAAATTTGTACCAGCCAAATCTAAATATTTGGACTCCTGTCCCAGAGTTATGCATGTATTAGTCATGACCTCAGCAGTCAAAGGCTTAACAGAGATTCTATCACTGATGATTAGAAGTCAGCTATTAAGGGAAGATTCTGTTGATCTCGATGTGAATGAAAGATCAAATCTAAATCCATTTATTACTTCATACATGTAAATGTAGTATTTATTATTATGTCCACGTATGATGAAGTTAACTAGGACGGTGAGTGAGCTATTTGAAACTTATCGAGACATCCTTTTGCAGTTTTTCCTAAACTAGATAACGATGGGGAGACTGTAAATAGACTCGTTTACGAGAGACTTGGCTGTTTGGTAGCCAAAATGGCATTATCTGAACACAGGCACAAAAAGACTCATCTCTTCATTTGAGCTACAATCTATTTATTCCCTTACCCAGTTTGACATTGTGATCACACAAACTACACATTTATGACGCAGATTGTCTAAATTATTTATGACGCAATTTTAAACAAACAGGCAGGATGTCTTTACCTACATGATAACTCTCATTTTTAGTGAACGGAACATTGATTACCACCATGTCGTCACCTGAAGATACAGAAGGAGCCCATTCATTCTAGTAAAGTTATCTTTTTATGGAAATACTAACATTGTTATCGATATAAATATGGCTGTCTTATTTATTTATGAATACTTTGTGTCAAAGAATCACATTATTTGTAAATTGGCTTTCTTGAGTTGTATGAAAACTGTCCATTATTCCCCGTTTTTGATGTTACAAATTGCAAGATCTACTGTCAGTGTATTGCTAAGCCATTGCCCATTCCTGGTGTGGTTTCAGCTGGTGCGTGTGATATGTATCACTTAAGGCAGGCACATGTGTACACACTTTTCTTGTCCTATGCAATTTTCTTTCTTTGTAAAACAAATACTTTTACTTTACATTACAAGTGCATATCATAAGTTGGTTTGCAGGAAAACATAAATATTTGAAATACATATCTCAGAATGAAATGCATGTATAATAATCCCTCATTTATCCGGCTCATAGCAGGCAAGACCTTGATGGATAATGCAATACTACCTCCCTACTGTAAATAGATAACCCTAATACAATAATAATAATAATGCTTAATACTGTAATAACAATAATAAATAATAATAATAATAATAATAATACAGTAATTGAAAACAGTAAAATTAACAATATTACAGTTCAGTTATAAGGAGAAGTACAGTACTGTACTGCGCTATACAGCTATAGTTATGTACATGTATTCTGTACTGGTCGATGCATGGTGTGTGGGAGGAGTAGTTCTGATGGAAAGACGAATAATGCATCACATGCTGAAGGAATCAGTGACTATCGTCGCATGATGAATAACTCAGTGACGGATAAATAAGGGATTACTATCTAATTGATAATACTGTCAACAAAATAAGCACAATTATGAAAGATAAAATATCCTAGAAAATGTTAAAAACTTGGAATGAGTTGTGATATTTTGCAGCAAAGAGAAAGTTGCAAGATAGGAAGAACTTCTTCATGTTGAAGTAACGCTGTGTTGAATTTTAAGTTCTGAGCATGAAAATGTACTTGAGTATGAAAATAGAGTTTTTTTTTTTTTCATGGAAAGATCCTGTTGTCTCTGAGAAAGATCACTGAGGGGCTATTGTTTTGTGTCCAGATGTTGTCAGATAACTGAGCTGTCACAAGTTGATTTAGGCTGAGCGCACAAGTGGTTTTTAAGTGGTGCATCTTGAGAAGATTAAACGCACACCCAATGACGTGACTTACATAATGTATAAAATAATTAAGTTTTTTCATTTGTCAAGAATATGAGCATATTGTTCATGAGAAAAGTTGAAAAAAGGGACAACTAATGCACATGATAACTGCGATAACAAATGATTTACTTCATATGTTTGCCAACTGGATTTAATTTAAATTAATACGGCATCAAATGAAACTTCAGTGAAAGTATTGGATTTTACTCACTCAGCACACAAACAGTAGTTGCTAGAAATGTTTCAACACAGTACATGTATAGTCAAGTCCTCTGACTTCCTTTTTCAGTTTCCACAAGTAACTCTAATACATGCATGAATATTTAATTTGACACTCAGCTGTACTTACATGACCCATGATCGGCTTCTCATATTCTTTAATTCATTTTCCAGCAACTGACCTTTGATTTTGAATGTTGATGATGTGTTTTCATAAATGTGATGACCAAATAAATTTCTTTCATTAATACTGAAGGCTAAGTGTATAGGGATTTTTGGAACTGACCCCTGAGTTTTATGCAAGAGTTTGTCAATGGCTGTCTTGTATGCGGTGGAGATGGATCTTTTGTGCATTGGCTATAACCTCATGCAATGAAGGCACATCCTCGGATGTCTCCTGTGGTTTCTGATTGGATCGGTCTGCATTGGTTTTTTGGTGACTATTGTCAGGATAATGGTCATCACGAGAGAGTCCACCAATCGTTCCCGGAGAGCTGTTGGACTTGCTGCAGGTGGACAATGTTCTGGGTGAATACTGGAAATGCTCGGCATAGAAACCATTTTGAAAACCGAGGAGACTATGTTGACTGGTTTGCTTGTTGCCGATGTTGGATTTCAGGTAGTTGCTGTCTACACCCACAAACTTCTGGATGTTGCTGTTGAGGGTTGGAACTTCAGGCATCTGGCGAGCAAAAAGAAATTTTGAATAAAAATGAATCACATGGGAGGCTCAGGAATTACATCAGAATGCAAGGGCGTCTGTCATCCTTACCAGATAGCCACTGCACCCACACCTGGATAAGAGAAAGAAAACAGGAATGATATATACCAACTGATTCAGTCTTAAACATAGGCATTCAAACATTGGTACAAGATGGTTTCTTGCTTAGATCTCTCTAGATTTTAATTTTCCTGGTCAAAGGCAGTTGAGGTGTTTGTGTGAAAAAACGATGCTTTACCAGGGGAATAGTATGAAATTATGTTGCTTGTGTGAATCAGTAAAGATATTTTTTTATTCATGAAACATTTTTTTTTTTTGTTTTTTTGTGAAGTCCAAAATCAGGTTCAAATCTATGAGTCTTACCAGTTTTATTAAATTGTCTGTTATAGTTTGCAAGATCTAAAATCTTTACTGTGAAAATAAGGGCAGTATGAATGCCATCATTTATTATTGTTGGATGGATTTTGTGGACTGAACCACAAAATGCTCTTGTCTAAATCTCTTTTTTTTACAACAATTTTGATATATCTCTCTATTTCAGATGATTAGTGAATCGCAGCTGTCGAATCTGTAAATGGTAACAGATCCGACCAGTCAAAGTCTTGTGTGTGAAACTGGAAATCCAAAAACAAAAGGGAAACATCCCTAAATGTGGTCCTAATTATGGAAGGAGAACAGTTTATTGTCTTCTGAGCCAGTGATATCGATCAGCAATACTGACAAGAATCCCTGACGTCAATGGATCTGCGTGATCACTAGAAGACCATCCAGTCTTGTGCTCTATTCATACATCACAGAAGAATCCACAGACAACTTTTGGTGAGAATTGTTTTTGTAAGTCAGTATGTTCTAAGGGAAGAAAATAAATAGCACAAAAAAAAAAAAAAAGATTACCTCCATTTGATTCTATCCTATTAATGTAAGAGTGACAAAAAAAAAGAAGAAACAGCAACAGATCACAAGGATTTTGTCAGGTTGATCATCTTCTCCTCTTCTGACTGTGCTTGCAAAAGCAATTAAAAAAAACATATATATATATCATTATCTCCCCTGAAGAAGATTATCCCAACTGAATTATCCTTCCCCTATGTGGCAGAGCAGGGTTTTTCTAATTGCTTGTCTCACTATATTTCTTACAGGATTACTTGTTAAGAGAAGCCCAGTGCTGGTGTTTCCTTAATATTCAGTCCCAGACTTAGATGCCAGAGCTACAAGACCAGCTGTTGTGACTACAGCATACATCAGTTCTTCTAGTGAAGATTGTAACAAGGAACCACTTTGAACATGGGAGGAGTGTTCAGTAAAGTAGGTGCCCTGTGGGGTTCCACCAGCTCAAGAGAGAGTGACGACAGTACAAAAGCTGCCTATCGGCAATTTGAGCAGGATGTGCTGCAGGCTGTCAAGAAGGTAAGAAATTTGGGGCAGTCATGCTCATTTCTATCAATTTGCTTGGATGAAAATAGTTGTCGGGATGTTGTGTTGGTGAGCACACCAGTATTTATTTCCATACAGGAGAATAGGACATTGAAATTTGTATGCTGGAAAGACTGCTGGACAATATATTTTTCTTTTTATTCCATTTTTTGGCAGATAAGAACTATTAATTCCGAACATGCATTGTACAACTCAGAATTACCATAGAAAAAAAAATAATGTAGACATTTATCCCAGGAATTAAGAGTACGGATATTAAGCAGGGTTTCAAATTGAAATTCCAGTCAATATGTCATCTTCAGATGTGATAAATTGTCCCATTTAATGGAGTTGTGTACCTACATATTCAGTTCTCATGCACAGAAGATAGAAATGAACTTAAAGCTCAGTTGTTTGTACTTTATCTGTCAGGGTGACCTGGAGAGGTTACAGAACCTGAAGGCGGAGAGTGTATTGGTATGGGGAGGTTTAGAGAACATCAACACCACACCCTCCCTCCTGCAGGTGGCTGCGTGCTATGGGCATGAAGATGTTGTCCAGTGAGTGAAGTCGTATATGAGACGCCACACGGTGAAATCAGGCGCTTGTCAAATTTTGAGCATATGGAGTTTTTGGTATTGATGTGAAGATTATTCATTTCCCTCTCTGTGTGTGAAAAAAAAAAAAAAATATTTTCTACCTAAGGTAGAAGTCAAGATATTGGCAATTATAGATGATGGGGATGACTTATTTGCTGCAGCTGAATTCAGTGGGAAAATGGCCGATCACTTTTGTAAATTCTTATTAACTTTTGTTATCCCATGCTGCTAAATTACAATATTTGGGCCTTTACTCAGTCTGTTTTAGCAATTTAACTCTGAAATGCATTTTTAGATTGATATAGAAGAGTTCTGTGAAGAAAAAGAAATTGCCTTAAAAATTTGTTCCGTGTTCAGCGCCTGATTTCAAATGTCTTGTGCCCAGGGCAAATGAGTCGGAAGTTGCGCTGGGTGAGTTCAAGTCACCCCCTTTTTTTTTAAACTATTTTCCAACTGTAATATCAAAATATTGCTTTTTTCAGATTAAAAAAGATTAAATTGTCGTTTTGTGAAAACAAAAATATAGTATCTCAGTCAGAAAGTAGTAAAAAAAAACGACCAAAAAAACGGCCGTATATCTTCGTTGCCTAGCGCGACTTCTGACTCATTTGCCCTGGTCGCAAGACAAATTGTCACCTCAAACATTGTCAGATTCATTGATTTTGTCCCCCTCCCCCCATTAAAAAAATGGACAATCATTTGTTCTGAAAAAAAAATTTTGTGCATCTTACTCTGAGTATCAGTAACTCTGAGCAGAAGAAAGCTTTAATATAGTCATAATTTTTGTCAAACTCTGTTTGGACTGAAAATCAAACAATTGATTGGCAGATATATTATAATTTGGTTTATGTTGAATGTCAAATTGGGAGAGTCTAGTGAGATCTTACGTGGCAAGGAACTGTCATTAATGCAGACGGTTAAAATTTGTTCTAGACAACAGTTGCGAATGTTTTCCAACAATATAGTACAAATCTGCAATTCCCAAGTGGGTGGTCGTGTTTGAATGAGGGACCAAAATTTACTGTACTGTAAACTTTTAGCATGACTCAAGCTGATATTTTTGGCAGATTCTTGCTGGACCTGGGTGTGGATGCGGATGAGACGGATACTTGTGACATGAGTGCACTGCATGAAGCATGTAAGCAAAGACACATGGGTTGTGTGAGACTGCTGGTCACCAGGATGCGAAATATTGACTCGAGGGATGTGTGGGGTCGCACCCCTTTGATCAAAGCCCTGGTCTATCGCAACACAGAAGCTGCTGAGGTGAGTCTATTTTCTAACACACAATTGTTCATATTACTTTATTTTTAGTGAAGACCAAGGGAACAGCATGCAAATGTTCGAAATAGTAAGCATATATTGATACATGTATTTTGTTCCAGAAACGAAGCTTGTTTTACAGTTTTACATATTTGAGGGAGAGGGGAAAGGGAGGGAGATAAATTTTTATCAGAGTCAAATTTTGAACCCCTGTTATCTATCAAACTACTAAAGCCAGTCTGATGAGTTTTTTCTTTAGATTTGCTCATATATCTTATATAAGGCTGAAAAACGAGTTTGACCTTTTTGTAACACTAGTAAAAGATAATCCAGGGCCTCTGTGGGAGATTTTTTAAATATAGCGGTGTGACTTAAAAGTGTATAGCAAAGTGTGTGCACCTCGATGTTGATATTTTGGTTATTAGACTGAATATTACTCAAAGAAAATGTGTATTGGTGTTAAATGCGTCATACTATTGAACGTACAATTCGGATCAAACAAGCTCAAAAATTTATTATTCAATTATCATCACATTTTTTAGAATAATATCAAAGATAATAAACTTTTTTGGGGTTAATTTACATTGAAACACAGATCCATCTGCAACAATGTTGTGTGCCAAATTTCATATGGATCCATTCAGCAGTTTTTGGGCCCATAAGCCTATTGTGGGTTTTGTTACAGATTGAATTTATAGTATAGATGAATTGGTCCTGCATATATAGCAAATAAGATGAAAAAAAAAAAAGATTTTTGTGATATACAAGATTCTGGAGCTTTTTTCTTTCTTTTTTTTTTTTTTTTCTTTTTTTCTTGCTGTTATAAACATATCTTTGTCTTCAAAGTGCCCCTGAAGGTTCATTTCTTATGTGCAGACATTGCTGCATTTCATCTTGATAAATCCCTGAAAAAAGTATTCATGTTTTTTTGTGTTTTTTTTTGTTCATGTGCAGTTCCTGCTAGAGAAGGGAGCTAACCCTAATGCTGTGGACATCTACGGCATCACCCCACTGACCACTACCCTCGACTACAACCAGATAGACATGGTCAGGTGTTTGGTAAGTTACCCACCCACCCAGAGGTTTCCCCTCTCTGTCTATCTTATCCTTTGAAGAAGAGATTCTAAGGAAAAAAAAAAAAAGGCTGGAAAAAAGAAAGAAAAAAAGAAGAAACGTCTATTTCTTCAAATCTTCTGCTTCTTACATTCGTGCAGGGAAAAAATGCCGTCAGTTGAGACTAGTTAGGAGGATTAACTAAATAGACTGCCTTAAAAAGCCTATCAGAGATGCCATATTTCTCTGTTTAGCAGATTTCAGCTAAAGACCATATGTTTTACATGTCATTATTAATATTTTGTCTGGCTTCAGATTTGGGAAGGAGGGATCCAAGATCCTCTGTTGTGATTTCTTCAGTTTTGGAAATTTTGCACTGGCATTTCTGGTTTATAGTCTCTGTCTGAACATCTTGGTTTGCACTCCTTGATTGGTTTATATCTGTGAGGTGAGGCAGCTTTGCGTGAAAGAAGTGCTGGCTTAGTAATGTGAGCTGGCAGTTACGGTGTATCCAAGCCTTTCGACCTCCTCCAGGGTGGTTATCTCGGAAAGTAACCGTCAGGGTGGACAGTTAAATGTAATGGTAGAATGACTTCATCCTCTTTGTTATAATTCAGTGCTCAGTGAATAGGTTGTCTTGATACAATTGTGTCAGATCATCTGGCCCTTGTGTTTTGTACAGTCGAGTCCACCCAAACCAAACTCTGATAATGCGAATTTGTGATAATTCGAATAAAAACGAAACAATAAATTTTTTTCCCTCTTTGTACCCATTAAATGCCTCTCGCATAAATGGAACCCACTTCCATGAGTTTCCTTTACATCGAACCCGTCAGCGCTGCCCCAAAGGTAAAAATCTGCTTTTGTCCTCTCCACGTGGTTCCCATCCAACGAGGAAAACAAAGGAGACAGCGTCGTGGTTGGGGTGAGAGGGATCAGGCAATAATTTGCTTAAATGTACTGTGAATGTGCCTGGTGCGGTGGCTTCAAATGGACCATGTGTTTGGAGGTGAGGGGGTAGGGGTGGAGGGGGAGAGAGTGTATGAGGAGTAGCGATGCCGATCGATAATCAAGCATTCTCGCAGAGCCTTATAGTGTTAGCACAGGTAGACACAGTCAAACATGTCATGTAACATACTAATACTATTATGATGCTTCATGTGTAGACTGCCGGAGGCGTTGCGCCTAGCACCTGTGTTACAATCACTGCGTGGCGGTAAAACTCTAGTCAGTATTTACATCGATCTCTATCACCTGCGGTTGACTAGCTTTATTTTATAGACTAGATCTATGTGATGGCTTCCTCTAACCCATTGAAGAGAAAGAAGATGGCTCTTTCCATTGAGTCGAATTGAAATGAAAATGCTGCAGGAAATAGGCAGAAGTGCGATGTCCAAGAAGGCCATTGCTGAATAATATGGCATTTCCCCCAAATACATTCGAGGATTTTCATTCTTTAAGACGGGAATTTTTTACACATTCTGCCGTAGTTTTTTTTTTCTTTTTGCAGAGGTGCAGAACAGGGTATGTTAAAAAAGAAAGCATGTAATGCTTGTTGTACATGAAACATGTAAGTAGTATACATCAAATTCAAGGTGAATGAATGAAGAATACAATGCACATGATATAACAGTGGAGAACCCCAAAAATGTTAGCGTTTTGTTAGTTTGAATTTTTTTTTCTTAGTTTATTCATCAGTGGAATCACTCAGATTGAATCTAGATCTAGATCTGTCACTATTGATATCTGATTCACTATCTGAATCACTTTTTTTGAAAGGTTTGGAACAATTTCATTGCTTCTTGGCTTGAAAGCCAGTGTGGAGGCCCCATTAGGCCCTGGCTGTTGACTTGTGTTGCTCATGACAACGGGTTTCTACCCCAAAAATACAGCACAACTATCGCCAGCTTCTCTAAATACGAAACAAATGCCAAAGAAGGTTGACCTGGATGTGAACATGTTAATTTAAATTGCTATAGCAAAACTAGAACCAAGAAAACTGACGAAACAAGTGGGAAATTGAATCTACACTATGTGCGTACTGTGGGCGTAATCGTTTCCGCACCTACGCAGCCTGGGTAACACCGGTCTTAAAGAGTTAAAACGTCGGGAACGTGTTGAGAAAGCGGCAGGCTCTTCAACATTTTTTTTTCTCATAGGTAATTCGAGAGTTATTTCCCTCATCCAAAAACTGGAAGATGAACTCTCATAAATCGAACCCCTGAGGATGGTCCCGGCAAGTGTGCCATATATATGTTGATGTAGATGTGAAAGGTTTTGAAGGATAAATAGTGATATTAAATGAGAGGCCCCAAAAAACCTCACACTTGACAGAATTTTAGTGAAGAAAATCCCTCAGTTTTTTATTTTTTTTTTTTAGTTTGAAGTCTGTTATGTCATCGATTGAAGTCTTGATGAACACATGATTGTTATTATTAAATGGTGACAGGTTTCAATTTTTTTATTGTTTTTTTTTTCTATTTGTTTATTCAAATATAGGTTCGCCATGGAGCCAGTGTGAATCTCATAACCCAGCACTTGTACAAAACTTCAGGTCCGCCACTCTACCAGGCAATCAACAACCAAAGCCTGACCATGGTCAATGAGCTGCTGCGACTGGGGGCCAGCACGGTGCCACGTCCCGAGGAGTGTTCCAAAGTCTCACGCCTCAACACCGCCTCTATGGCTGCCTGGCAATATTTCAGTGGATCCATGCCCACTTTATTCCCAAACATGCAGTATGGTGATGCCGTTTCCATGGCAATGGGTGAGCTCCTGAAAAGGGACGTCCTCACCCTTGACACTTCCAGTCCTGGTATAGAAATTTTAATGTCTGTCTTGGCAGCTCATGGAAATCCCCTTGGACCTTCCCCGGATGTTCTTGTTCGGGTCTTAGTGAACTCACGAGCAGAAGATTTCCAAATGTTGCTACACAAAATGCGAGTCTGTTCCAGCAGTTCCCAGGAAAACACGTTCCTATCGACCACTGACAGGGATGCAAATGCTCGGCCTTCTCGTCCTCAGCACCTGCAGCAGATGGATCAGCATCTGAATAGAGGAAACAACAGCAGTAACAAAACTCCGCGTATCATCATGTCACTGCAGAACCAGGCTCGCAGGGCTGCCCGTCGAGCAATGATGGCGTCGGGACGTAACGTGTTGTGGGCTTGCAAGCGACTCCAGTGTCCACCTGCCCTGAAAACTTTGCTGATGCTGAAGGATATAGACAGAGCTTATGGACCACCTCTGCTGAAGAAACAATTGCTTCCAGACAGCTCTTGATTCAGTGACTCCAGAAAAGCTTAGATAACTATATGAGTGTGAATTTCATTGGTGGATTTGTGTCCCGCGTGCTTTCTTCCCCTGCCTCACCAACGTTTAAACCAGCTGCAGACATTTTATGGACCATTACAGGACTGCAGCAACTGCTTTTGTTTATAAATCTAAATAAGACTGTATAGTGCAACCTGCTGTAGGTTGAATTTGGATCCTACGAAGCTGAAAATAAATGCCAGAGTTGGCAAAATTTAGCCAATCCGTTTTGTAAGACACGGACTGTACATACATAAACTGTGACAAGTGTGGAGTCACATTTCTCCCGAATGTGTTTGAAAACAGAATGTCCTTCGTAACAGCAATTTTACAGTTTATTATTCACAGGGAATCCACTGCCAGTTTCTTTTTATCTGGTTTCTTTCAATATTCAGAATTTTAATTTAACCGTCCTAGTTTTTGTCAGAGTTTTATTGTGAACATCAGAGCCAAGATTTAAAACTGGCCTGGTCAGACATACATCTGTCAGTGAGTAACTGTGCAGATCTGCCAGGTCAGGACTGTGGTTTTATAAAAGATATAATAAAGATTTTGTCTATTGCATTTCAGTTTTTATGGTTCTTGTTATTCACAGATGCATTTACTCTTTGTCATACAAGATTATTTCAGGATAAAACATGGATTTCACTATTTCTGCTGGAAACATTGGTGAAAAGTTGTATAATATTTACGTGTATGTCATACATACGTATTATCACATATACATAATCTGTTTTTTTTTTTTTTAGTGAAGGATTTACATGAAAATGGCTTATCACATATTTCTTTATTCCAGGGCTAGTTGTCAGCTCACATATCGGAAACTTAGTGTTAGATTGTCAGTATTTTTGAAAAACAACTTAGGCATAGGTATTTACAAATGTTGACGAAAAACAACTGCATTTAATAGTTTATCACGTTCTTGTTGCGAGTTTCTCTATGTATAGTATTTGTGGCTACTTTTACCTGTAGATGCGTAATTCATTTTCAGTGTTTAGTCCCCGAGCTGTGTCACAGTTCCTTATAAGTTAGTTGGGAGCTGTCAGCTATTGCTGTTAACAGTGTGCGACTAGAACTATGTATTCATGGAGGTAGAATCATCAGGCTATTATTTACTCATCAAATAGTTTATGGTGTTAGAACCACAATTACAAATTTTGGGTTAAGGATTTATCTCAGGAATTCTGAACATGAATTTTAGAGAAACTTAGCTTAATAACAATTGTTTTTTTTTTCATGTCAACAGCTGTGAGTACTAGGTGGAATACAGATAACTTAGTCCATTTGTTTGGACTCAATAAAGTAGAGGAAGATCGGAGAATATTTAAAAGAAAATTATGGGAGGGCGTAAATGTGTAAAGAAGTTGTGCCGTGCAAGCTGAGATTGGTTACATCAACTCAGGTATTGTTTCTTTCTTGATATCATGGAGGAGAGGGGTGGGGGGGCGAGCACGAGAAAAAGATTGACTCATCAGTTTTTTTTTAGTGAAGTAAAGAATCACTGGGATCCATTCCATGAAAAGAGATCAACATTCGAGGTTCGACTCATTAGGGTTCCATTCATATGAAGTCGACTGTGTAAATGTCATTGAGGCGGTAAAGTTATTTTCACTGCCTGTCATTGAAAACTACAGGGAATTGGTTATTTTTTTTGCTGTCTCCTTTTTAAGAATTGAAGATAGCTTCAACTTGTGTGTTCCTCCCCTCAAAAAAGGATTTCTGTTGATGTTGATCTTACCACTTGAGAACAGTGTTACTTAAGGCATTTGCTGGTTCTTAAGGCCACATAGATTATGTATCATGTGAAATATTTCGGACTTTTAATATTTTGGTTGTCAGTTTGCTTTGAAATATTTGTGTACAAGTTATGAAATACTTCACACGTGTTTTGGGAGTCAAGCTGAAATTTCCCAATTAAAAAAAAAATTTTTTTTTTTTTTTTGGTGCAAGCTTAACTGTTCAATGACGGTTTAATGCTAGTTTACTGCAGATTATGTTCTGTACTACTCCAGACAACCACAGATTAAATTTTTTTTGTTGTTGTAAATTTGCCTCTTTCCACGTTTTCTAAAAATAAATTTTGATGGTAACTTTTTATGTGTGAGTACTGAATATTATGTCCTTTACTGCTGAAATCTCCTCTTATGAGAGGATAGTTGACATGTAGGTATGTCGTGAGCTCAATTCTCTGTTGCCCTATCTCCATTTTTCACATTTTGAAAAAATTGATGAGTTGTGTTCAGCAACTGTTTTTGTACATAGGAGATAGGACAAAATGATTTTCAAAATATACCTGTTTGGTAAAAGACTACAGTATATGGTAGATTTACTTTGACATATACATCTCCAAATCCCCCAAAATGGAGATAGGGCAACAAAGAACTGAGCTGGCGATGTGTTATGTGATTGTCTTGATTATGTCAAGAGTATTTGAAACGTGTAATGTACAGCTTGTTCTTCTTTGACCATAACTTGGAGCCATAGAGAAAATGGTGCAGTGAGTGTGCACTTGAAGAGTTTTTTAGTGTAAGTCAGTCTAGTCATATGATGCAAGAGGATGGAATCAGGCATTGGTCAACTTTTGAGCTTATGGAATTTTTGGTGTCACTGTAAAACTTATTATTTCCATTTTTGTTGGTAATAAATGTCTCTCGTGCAGAAATTGAGATATTGGCAATAATGGATGATGAGCTTGACTTGCTGCTGCAGCTGAATTTAATGAGAAGATGGCTGGTCACATCTGTTAACCCTTTTTAATGCTCATTTAAGTCACATCACTAATTTACAAGTTTTGAACTACTACTCAATATATTTTGGTAACATCAACCCTGAAATATATTTTTAAATGGGCATTATGTGGGGGGGAAAAAAAAAAGAACAAAATGAAATATTCACTCAGTGATGAAAAAAATTATTTCTCAGGTCACCTAAATTTTGATGGCTCCCAGTTTCACCATATCCTGTCTGTTGTATAAATGTATTTACATTTTATTATGTAGAAATTACACATTTAGCTTATGGCTCAAAGGCCCAAGCCAAGGATAGTCTTAAATTCTGTTACAAGTTTAACCCATTTGCTACAGAATTTTTTTTCAGATCTCATGAAATTTTTTGTAGGAAGCTGTGGACAAGCAAATGCGCTTGATCTTGGAAGAAAACACAATGAATTTTTATATTTTTTGTGAATCCATCTGGTGGTGCAGTTGAAATTTTCTGCATGCTTCATGCACAAATACAGAGGTTTGGATAGGCTTTTTTTTTTATATGTCATAACCAAGCCAGTATGAGAGGCCAAGTTCTTTAACCAAATATTTGGCTTATCTGAGTCTGCAAAAATTTGTGCCGTGAATAATTGCCACATCAGAGTTAGAGAGTTAAGTATTAAATATTTTTGTTTGTAGCAATAATACATGTGATAATTTCAGTATTAGTATAGACATATAGTTCCCATAGCACATCCACATATGGTCATAGTAGAGTGGACATAGATAAAATGGAATATTTATGACATGTACTCACTAAACCCAGTGGTCTGTGTTTTGCAGGAACCTATTTGAAATATGCATAGTTGAATTTAATCCATGTTTATCTTCTCCTTTGCCATAAATCTTTCTGACGGTGATGTGATGGTGCCATCATTCGCATAGGATTTGGAATTTTGTCCCCCAGTCTGACTTTTTTGCAAATTCTAGTTTTGTTTTGTTTTTTTTAAAAATTATTTTTAAAAAAAATTCTTTATATCCAATGTACATGTATGTCTTTCAACCTCCTGGTGGAGGTTTGTTAATTTAATTTTGTGATCTATGTATATACATGTATATTAGATCAGGAAAAAACATTTATATGCATGTATGTATGTATGTATATGTACAGTGAGTACGTCTTGAGTTTTTCTTGTTTTAATCAGGAACCACTTCTTTCCTCCTAAGATTCGTTTCACGTTAAGAACCAGGTATAAATTTCACAATGTGTGTCATATGAAATTCATTAACGTTAAAAAAGTTTTTTACAAGGAAGAATTATTTTTTTTTTAGGCATCTAAGATGCATTTTAGATGTAGGAAACTATAAAAAAAATACATTTTATGAATTAAAATACACCACACTTTTTTTTTTCTGCTGCCGCCACTGTTTAGTGGCCTTTACTTGGAAATCCGTGTTTTATCAGTTAACTCTAGGAATGTCAGAAAGACTTTAGTGTGCCAATGATCCTAAAATGTTATTTATATGTGAGACTGTCACAGAAGATTGTGGTACTTTGGTTGTTTTTTTACCTCTCATCACTTTCAACACATGGAAAAGATTATAATAAAATTTGTTTTCTTTTTGTATCTTGGATCATTCAGTTCACAGTTTGACAAAGACATGAAAAAGATGCATTAAAAAGCTCCTGTGAGGGAGAGAAAGGAAGATATCAGATTAGGAAGTGTTGGATGTGATGATGTAAGCAATGGGCAAAGGGCACAAACTTTGGTGACACACTCATATTTCCTGTTTAACCCTTACATAGGAAATGGTGAAAGACCTTTGTATTGAGTGTATTTGGTCTACAGTAGAGCACATGTAATGGCTGAGTCCTTAAACAAATCGGCTTCATCATGCTCCTAGGGTTAACTGTCGTGCCATCAGTGCACTGTGATAGTACATAGTATTTAAGCTACGATGTAAATTCTTTTTAAGTTAGTAGTGAACATAAGTGTTGATGGCGTGATAGCTGTAAATGGGACAACATTTTCTTGTACTCTCAGGGTTATGACAAGTCAGGAAAAAGTTGCTCAACACTTTAAACGAAAACTGTGCTCCCTTATGCTTTGGTCTATCACAATGATGCCAGGAACTACAATCAAAATTGGTAGATGATAGGTGGACCCTGGGCGACGCACTGTTCATTTTTCTTTACCTTCTCGGTTGTCGTAGAGACCTAGAAC
>JBCAUA010154112.1:0-22247 GCA_038406235.1 Peronia verruculata | reverse complement strand
TCCAGTGAGTCTACAGAAAACTTAATTACATGTATTGGAATACGGCACAGACAGAGCGGTCATCACCCCCTCCCCCCCCCCCCCCCCGTATGTTTGTCTGTTTGTCCATCCATCTTTCTGTCTGTCTGTTTGTCTGTCTGTCTGTCTATCTGTCTGTTTATCTGTCTGCTGACTGTCTGTCTGTCATCTCTCCTTTTCTGAAGATCAAACCTTCCCGTTTCCCATCTCACACATGATGCTACACAGAACCCCACAGATCTACCAATACATACTTGTCCACATCATATACGCACTATTCAGTCTTCTGATTTATGCATGTAAAAGTGAAAGACTTTGATTTCACTAAAAAATATGCATAATTACGCGTTTTGTCACCATATTGTGTTGTCACACGGACGCAGACACACGTGTAAACGAACAGATGGCGGGACATGTAGATATGCAGCTCGTAGCTGTATACACATTTTCAGCATGGTCACAATTTGCGTGTTGGCTGGGGTGTTTGCCAGGGGGGGATTAATCAAACACAGGCGCCCGTAACTATTATTGGATTGCTGCCCTTTACGCTCGACGTTGTGCAAAGTTTAAACACGACAGTCCGCAGTTTGCCTTTCTTATGCAAACATACGCATTTGTGCACGGATTCCCCCTTCTCTTACACCCTGCTCCCTCCTTCCTTTCCTTTTAGTCATCTTCCCCGCAACACCATGGCTTTTTAAAAATTTCCTACCCACTTTTCTGTATTTTCTTTTCTTTTCTTTTTCTTTCTTCCTTTTTTTTTTTTCTCTTCTTTTTCCTTCTCGGCTCTTTCCTCTCCCAAAATTAAAGCAACACCCACTCATGTGTCCTCTGTGTGCCGTGACATATATTTCTGTTTTGTCTCTTCATACCTGCAATTCGTTCTTTGTTTCATATCGTTTGAAAACACTATAGACATGTCAGTTTAACAAGATCGCTGCACAGTGCACACCTTAGCGACTGAACTAACCAAATTCCTCTGTTGAAATAGCACTTGCTATTTTTGGCTGGGACTAAGAGGCAGTGTTGCTGGTTTTCCGCGAAATAATATATATGTAAAAGTGATTCACAATTCAGCTTTACTAAAGTAGCCTGTGGAAAGGTGGAAAGACAAACTAGTCTATGTTCGGAAATTAAAAGTGCAGTGCATTGTTCTTTTTAATTTGACCTGAAGTTAAGGGGGTAGATTAGATTTATCTAACTGCTGTGACTTTTGAGCAGAATGTGGGGAGCTTGTTTGTTTGTTTAAGGACACATTAGCACGATTACGGCTAAACTGTGTCAAACACGGTGAGATACGGTTACAGAGAGGAAAGAAAGCGGGACATAAGACAGGAGCAAGGAGAGAGAAAAGAGATGTCTCCCCTGGAATGTCGAGGATGGCAATCCATGGGAGACACCCCACCGATAGCGGGCTTACACCGCCTGTAGGTGGGAGCAGAGAACCTACTTATAAACCCCGGGAACCCTCGGGAGAATGCGGGGAGCACGCAAACGACTTGGGCTGAAGTTCAGATTGACGAACACTGCATTTACGAAATCATCTAGACCTATATGCCCAAAAGAATTTATTGCACTACAGATTGTATCTTACTCAGGGAATTACAAAATATTTTAGTGTAATCTTCAAATACATATAGATCTAAATCTATATTGATCTACTTGTTACAGTATTTGTATCACTAATGGCTATATAAGAACAATCACAAGAAAGGAATGATAAACAGCTTTTTTTTTTTTTCCAAATCCCCGTATCTATAAAGGACCAGATGTAGATCTAGATGACGTAATGTATGAACACCTGTTAAACAGATGATGACCCAGTCCTTCAGATCTTCTCTTGCCATTAGTGATTTTTTTTTTTTTTTTTTGTAGCTCTCAAACGTTCATCTCCCCTTTTCCCACCTCCTCCTCTTGTTTTCTCATATTTCTACCTGGATGCCACGTTACGTAACGACCACAGTTCCTAGGGATGGATATATCTAGATCTAGCTTTATGGATTTTTGCTTGATCTGTGAGATGGATGGCATGGAATCATGGCAAAACAATTCAGACATTCAACAGTCACGCTTTCTTCTGGGGCTCGCTATTTTACTGACTGAATTAGAAATAGATCTAGCAGGACATGGTAAAAATGAAATTTAATTTTCCAGTCACAATTTTCTCCGTCTTATTGTATCCTTTTGCTATGTTAAAGAAAAAAATCTCGTTTTCTGTCACTGTCTTTATGTTTTTTTTTTTGTTTTGTTTTTTCCATACCCGTCCTTTCGTTCTGTTCTTTAAAACAAAAAATTGAGTAGATCTTTAAAGAGGTACATGTACAAGAAAGCCTTTATTGTCGTAACAGTGATAAATACCGTGGCTGCGACAGCTGTCGGCAAAAACAGTAATGCACGTAGCTGAATAGTAACAGAATGGCAAATGATGGATCCACATGCAGACAGATAGACATGCGTTTATGGATCAGCATCACTGTATTTGCTAGGGAAAACTGGAAATTGCCCGGTATGTTTGCCTGCTTTAGGGTCCGAATCTTTTTGTTCTTATTTCATGAAACACTCCTGGATAATTCATGGGAGCAAAACTCGCAGCCCCCTTCCTCCCCCCCCCCCTTTCATCCTCCGTCTTCTTCCATTTGTCAAGTTTTCCCTCCACATTACGTAACGTATTTGATTGGCAAGTCACCTCAGAGATTTCCACATAGGCAGATTTTTTGAAAGTCAGTTCAAACATTTGCATTTTTTCTGTCCGAGAGCCAAGCTCAGATCATATTACTTCACTTAGTGGCTGCTCATTTCAAACAGCAGGCTTTTTTTTTTTTTTTTGCATTTCTCTGTAATTCATTGATGAAAGTTTACCGAGGCCTGCCTTAGTGGAAATTTTGAATTTAAGATCCCGTTGATCAAAGAAAATGGGGGGAAAATGAACAGAGAATATTGAGAAATGACAGTTTGTTTGGGGAAAAAAAAGGAATGTTTTGTTTTATAAATTTGGTCAAAGGGCTGTTTAGCCTATAGCCTATTAATCGAGACAGGTGTCCCTGTTTCCATCTTGTGCTCTGCGGTGATGGTCACCATTGGTTCCGAGCAAATAAGAAATTCTTTCAGATAAACGAATCTCTTTTAAACGTTTTTTTTTTTCTGCAGGAACATTCATCATGCAAATAGAAAACTCTGAGGAGCACATGCTGCTGTGCTACTGTTTTCTCAGATCCAACATGCTTCAAAAAAAAAAAAAAACGAAACAAAACAAAACAAAGAAAGAAGTCATACAGACCAGAAATTTTTCAATTTTAAATAGATTCTGTGTGAGGGGCAAATAGAAATCCCATCCCGAACGCCAAGGCACTCCTTGTGTGATCTGGAAATGTGAAAATAAAAAATTCTGACTCAATAAACTTTAAAATTTGATTAACAGTTTGTTTCTAAATATAACAAATGCACAGTGAAATGGATTTCTATTTGCCTGGGAAATTATTCTCTGACGGTCACCTTTACATTGTGTTTATCGTGAGGAAAAAAACATTATTGATTATGAAAAGACGATAAGGCCTGTCTTTTGACAGTTACATTTCAGATACCATACCCGCAGTGTTTTAAATCAGCCCTATAGTAATTATGATGGTGATAGCAATAACGCTGATTATAGTACAAAAATTAATGATAATAACAATAATAACATAGCAACGATAACAACGACAGTAAAGCGAAGGTGAAGAAGAAATAGAAGAGGAAGTAGAAGATATTACAGAAAGAAGAAGTTGTTATTATAGAACGTAGAAGATATTACAAAAAGAAGAATTTTGTTATTATAGGAAGTATAAGATATTACAGAAAGAAGATTTTGTTACTATGGGAAGTAAAAGATATTACAGAAAGAAGATTTTGTTATTATAGGAAGTAGAAGATATTACAGAAAGAAGATTTCGTTAATATAAGAAGTAGAAGATATTACAGAAAGAAGATTTTGTTATTATAGGAAGTAGAAGATATTACTACAGAAAGACCATTTTGTTATTATAGGAAGTATAAGATATTGCAGAAAGAAGATTTTGTTATTATAGGAAGTAGAAGATATTACAGAAAGAAGGTTTTGTTATTATAAGAAGCAGAAGATATTACAGAAAGAAGGTTTTGTTATTATAGGAAGTAGAAGATATTACAGAAAGAAGATTTTGTTATTATAAGTCTATATTGCAATATCTCTTCCTGTAAAATACACATAGTCTAGTCCAAACTCTGTGCGTCATGTGCCAGTCTCAACAGTTTGCTTCTGTCATAAATGGTGCAAATATTATTCTGAACAAAATATCCCGCTGTGCACGTTGCACAGCATCAAAACAAATGGGCCTTGGCGGTCTAGACAGAGTACTGGGATTGGAAAAAGGGTCAGCGAAACTGCAGCCAAGTTACTGTCAACATGCGAAAACAGAACAAAACAGCGCAAAAACTGAGATCCTAGGCCCATAGGAAAAACGTGCTCAAAATCACGGGCAGTGTTCTCCACCTTGTGATGAATTAGGTATTTTTTCAAAATCACATGACCTAGTGAACATCGCTCACATGTGGCTTTGTTTACTTGCTCTGCGCATGGCAAACAATCTGGACGAATGGGGAGCTCTCAGACTTGTCACATCATATAAACAAAGCCACATGTGAGCGATGTTTTCTAGGTCATGTGATTTTTAAAAAAAATACCTAATTTAGATAGTGATTATCAAATTATTCAGTTTCAACTTCTTCATGTTCATTTTTATTTTTATTATTTTTTAATGTATTTGATCAGTTGCCGGTAGACAGTCATCATAGATTTTAGAGCATTTTTTATTTTTTAAAAAATGTGAATAATACTGAAGAAGGCCCAAGTTGGTCCGAAAAATTGGCGATTTAACATCAAGAAGTTATTTATAAGTGTTATGTGCTTTTTTCAATTTTTTTTTCTAAATTGTTGTGTTAGTTGCCGGTTGGACAGTCTTTCTCTATTTTATAAAATAATATTAATAACAATGATAATGAATTTTTAGCAGGCTGACAGTCCAAAGTAACAACCGAAATGCTGCAAGACAAAGAGAAATGTGCAGTTTCACACAGACAGGCTAAGTCAGTTGTTACCATGACCAGGTGAAACTAGTTTGCCTCTAGCTGCTGCCTCGTTGGCATCTGACACATACGCTCGTAGTATGACACACGTCCTAGCAAAAACACATTATAGACATCTGTTTCATCAACGACATCGATTTTCTAGAGAGCGTTTTGCAGTCATTGTGTCATACACATAAACCAGTACAGCTTTCCTGCTCATTATGGTGTGTAGCTCTAGACATTGCTGTGTTAGATCTGCAAGTGTCACCTAATGTTTATCTCTTAATGAGTAATTACTTTTTTTTTTATTAAATTACTCATTCTTTAAAAGTTTCTGATGTCCGTTTTTCGCGGTGCAAATTGCTTTACATAGAACTGTCTGGCAGATTTTGGCACTGTGGAAGCTTACTGTCATTATGTTATTATGATGACTGTAGCTACACTTTAACAATAATATACAGGTAACAAAATGAATAAATAAATTTTTAAAAAATAATTCTTTCACTCTTGTCATTGTGTTTCATTGTGTCTTTTAAAATTTCAATTCTTCTTTCTTTTCTCTGAAAAAGAGGTTGTTTGGGATGGAGGTGCGTTGTGGGTGGAGGTGGGACGTGGGTGGAGGTGGGATGTGGGTGGAGTGGGATGTGGGTGAATTGGGAGCTGGGGTAGCCTACATATAGAGATAGCAAGATAAGAAACTAAAATCCAATAAAAGGAAGGATATCCAACTGGACTATCAGAGGTCTTCACAATATTTATGTCCATAGGTTAATAATAATAATATATTTGATATGACAATCACATTTCGCTTCTAAAAAATAATAACTAACATAATCAAAAAAGCATAACGTATTACTACAGCACGTACTTGCATTATTATTGCATACACAGGTAAATACATCATGTGACGATGGTGCCCCCCCCCCCTTCCACGAACAATGTCGACAGCCAGGCCGCCAGCTCTTTGTATTAGCTATATAACCGCACGTGCACGCTGTAGCCTAAACCCCCTTCCCTACATAATGTACAGCGTACATAACGTGGATAGCCGAGTAGCATCGGTGGTTATGATCGCCGACCTAGCCCAGGATACACAGCGTTGTTCACTCACGCATGGCCACACGTTCATTCATGCGCGACCAGCACATGTATATTATATGCACGCTGTTGACTCAGGCCCGATGTGCAGTGCGGTATACGGGGCTAAACATGGTAGTAATTATCTACAAGTCTTCTGTATTCTTCCTATCTTTTTGCTCTTTTCACTCTTACTTCGATATATCCAAATCACAAAATCACACGTATGCATGAGCTTTTGTACACCTTTCTAGTTCATTTGGTAGGAAATGTTTCGGACTATGCATACAGCATTGTGCAGATTTTAAAACATGCACACATACACTCTTTAGCTTAGTACAAATCCAGATCCACAATTTCCTCTCTTATCTCTTATCTTACATTCACTTTATACATTGTACGCATGCGTACACAAGTTATCAGCGCCGGTAGAAAATAAATCTGGTGCTTCCTGTCCCTCTTCTCACAAAATACTCCCATAGCACCTTTAACATCACCATGCATAGATAACTTCGGGCAAAGGAATTACAAAGAAAATTCTCACCTCAAAATAAATAAATAAATACACAGACACAAAAAGACGGAGAAAATCACCAAGCCAATTGGTTGAAAGGAGCATGTAAACCGTAAACCGTAACAAAAAAGAAATTGAATACAAACAGAAAAAGAAACATACAAAATAAAAATCATGATATACTATACAAAAGTTTGAATTTTACATAAAAATTATAATCATATGCGATATTTTGTGTGTGCGTTCGTGTGTGTGTGCAATATTGCTTAGAGAGGTTAACAATCTGTGGGCAGTTTCTGTCTTGGTATTCAATCTATGTTGGAAAAATATTACAAGTAATTATAAAAATGACGATGATCTATTTTTGACAGTTGTAGTTCATAATTTGCCATGTTAGAGTAGAGATGACATTGGAATATTTGTTCTTCATACAATGGTATATGAGAATGTAAGCTGATGTAAAATAATCATGATAACCGTAATGAGAGAAATAATAAACGAGACATCTATATCATACCGTATTCATAATCTCCACAGTACTGTTTGCCATAGTGTCAAATACCCAGATAGAATCACTTGTCACTGGATAATCCGTCCCTTTGTTTTGCTTAGTCTAAGAGTTAGGTCCACTGCTCAGGTGACTGAACTCGAAAATATATCACAAGAGTATAAGTAACAAATAAGGCTACATTACCACGATCTGTGTTGCTTGCTGCTCCCTCTAATCACTCTCTCACAAACGCGTTTACAAGTGCATAGTTAAATATCATAGCCTATGAGAATAAATACCTACTACCCAGATATTCAGTGTGTACACCACTTCTCTTTTGACAGCATCACAAACACTGGAATAATGTAACCTCCCTAACTTAAATTTCTGAAGAGTCAGACAACTTGAGACCATGACAGGAATGGAAGAACAAAATTGCACTTTCGATTAAATGAACAGAAGTTTCAAGACCCCCCCCCCCCCCCCTTCCCCCCCCCCCCCAAAAAAAAGGGGCGGGGTGGAGGGGATGGGAAGCTTAAGGTAGATAATCAAATTTATTTTTTTTTTAAAAAAGCGATGTCTAAATAACGTGCCCTTCCCAAGTGACATATTATCAGACATTTTCGCAGAACAGAAAAATAAAATATCGAAACTATTTTTCTACCAAATCGGAAATGAAATTGAAAGTCCGGCCCTGATACCACTGTAGTACAAAGTCAAGTTGTAAGCGAGAGATATTTCAGGACATGGCAGACAGCATGTAAGACTAGAGCAGATTTCCAGGCTCAGAAACAATGGACCGGTGACATGAAGGTGAATGCAGCGAAGGTTATTCCAAGTCCAGACCAAGAACAACACGCGACCACACAAGACCGAGCTGCAGTTTTTGTAGAGAGAATTATTACCGAGTTCTCGTTACACAGCCAGACACAATGTATGTGTGTTTCTTTTCATAAAGAAAAAACACGTGTTTTAAGGCTGAATTTGTCAACTCGATGAGAATCTACCAGGAGCGACCCTGATAAGGCAACAGGGTCAGATATTTTGAACCTGTGCTTCTGTTCATCGCAGTGTTCCCATCCATCAAGCCTCTGATCTGAATATAGATGGCTGGTACAGATGGTTTTCATAGAATGCCACTTAAGCACAGTGTGGTAATAGGCTGTATGCTGTTCTTTGATCCCTGGTGCAGTATTTTTTAATATTTTTTGCTCCAGTATTTTTTGTGTGGTAATTCTGTCAAGATGGTCTCAGATGCCAGGGATATCGAGCAAATGAGGCTCTGCCTATCCCGTGCAAGGCGCTGACTAAATGGTTATTGTATACAATCTGGCTTTCGGCCAGATATACACCACATTCCTCCCACAAATTAGTTCACCTTCATATAGATCTATCATTTTATACGAAACATATCGTATTCCTCGATACCTGCGACTTTCCAAACAGATACACAATGCTGAGGAAAACTTGACAGATAACAATATAATTTATCTTTTTTTGATGAACTATTTTGTATGAAAAAAAAAAAAACTCTGTACATAGGCTTCTATGTCTTACATTGTCGAACGGACAAGGTAACTGTTCATAATTAATTTTGTAACTGTACTACAAAACGTATTTATTTGTTTATATCTGACATTTTTAATCTATCAGCTACAGAGAACCTTTATTGTTGCCTGGTTGATATCAAGAAAAGAGAGAGAGAGATTTAAACATTCTAGCACCTAAACTACTACAGAAGAGAATAGCCTGTTTCATATTTCTTAACAAACAATAATACTAATACTAATAGTGGAACTATCACGGGGTCCTGCACTACTGAATCTTAACTCCAGCACTTCCTCAGAATCAACTGTAACCTCTGGCATGTTCTATTATGAGTAAATATGACACAAAAGATATTGTGATTGCACACTGATATCCTTGGCTAAGGTGCCTAACACACTGGGTTCTTTGTTGCCTTAGTCTCTTCCATCAGTGGCTTACAGTTTAGAAGAGAAAACCTGTCCTTGCAATTATCCCAGCTGTTAATAAGGGTCCCCGGCTGAGTGCTGTGTTTGTGGGCGGGGCAGGGAAGCGACTCACGTACCCCCGCCCAGCCAGATCACAGATTAGACGAAGCTCCGGTACTTACAACAGCTGGCGCAGGCTTAGTTGTGTCTGCATGAAAGTCTCGGAGGAGAGTCACTGGTACTGAGTCACGAGTGATAGGTGGTGCACTAGATGGTGTACGAATGGTACTACAGAACAGTCGGCATAACAACTTTTCTTCTGCTCATTTTAGCATTGTAGCCACGTCTTTACAATTAAGTTAGAGTGATCTCACAGCATAAAACAAGACTGCTTTCAATGATTGTCAATTTCTTTCGCCTTCCTTATTGGTAATTGTTGGCGATGGCTCACGTGGATTTGTAATCGTCATAATGTTATTGTTAACGATGCCAACTACTGAGGTTGACGTTTAGTCTGGGAGTAATTTAAAAACGTAGCAATCACAATCAAACCAGCCAGTGGTCATGTTTCTAGCTCCTTATCCTACAGTCTGTACTATAAAAGTCTTCTTATTCTGCCAGTACCGTCATAGCAGTGCATTGAAAATGTAAGCACTAATGTTACTGTCACGATCATCCTGATAAGAATCACAACTCTTGGCTCCTTTATTGAACACAACTGTGCTGGGTTTTATAATTTCTGAGTCACAATAGACGCCATAAAATTACTCGACACCTTTCTCTTAACTTGAATATCTCCACCTTCCTCTGCTGACAAAACGCTTCCGCATTAATGTTCTTTTTGTTCAAGGTGGTTCGCATTAATGTCCTTTTTTTTTCAAGGTGGTTATGTAGTTCCAGAAAAACTATAACAAAACTTCTGAGTTACCATTTCAGCTGCCACAGTAACTTGTCCTATAGCTGCTGCTCTCAGATTGGCAACCGTACCGGCGCTCTCATCAGTGCTCCTTTATTTTTTCAGCTAATTTAAGAAATTTTCCTGTTCCCCTTTCCCCACTTTCTAAAGAAGCACAGCGGTTCCAGCCTAGAGGTGTCGGACAGGCCTATCTGACAGACAAATCAATGACAGCCTGAGCACAAGGACGCTGTTGTGTCACTGTTCAGTATGCTGTTTGGAGCTCAAGCCTGCCTTGTACCTGGCGCCCACCTCTCCACTTCATTCTCTCACCGGTCCATACATCAAGTCTCTGGCTAAAACAACAATGATTCCATTCAATAGCCATGAACATGTCAGCTACAACAAAATCATATTTATGTTCATACAATAACGATGCACAAAGAACTGTCTGTTGATATTTTAGGCTTAGCAAAATAAACAACAGGGAAGAACAAGAGAGGAGGAGAAGGAGTAGGAATTACTTGGAAAGAATACACTTTAGTGTTTATCCTTTTTGGATAGCACAGACATGTTTTTCAGGTTCCGTAGTTAAAACTCAAAAATTCAACCTCGCCAAATTTGCAAATTGTCCTACAAATAATGTCACATCCAGTCTATAGACAGTCTTTCTAAGTGAATAAGTCAGATTATTCCACGGACGAACAGAACAAGCAATACCATTACAAACACGATATGTCATAAAAATAATGTGACACTGTAGACAGGTGGAACGAATTCTCCAGTATGACAACTACGTTACAAATAAGGTGTATAAACACATAACGTTATCACTAAAAATAGTTAATAAATGACTCAGATTGTGATTATCATGTTGCCTGCCAACCTGTTACAACTGTGCAAGCTGACCAGTTCGTTCTGGAAATATAAGGGGATGACAGAAAACAATCTATAATCAAGATGCAAAAGATTGATAGTTTCTGATATACTTGGAAGGTGGAATATATTTATCTTGGCTATCTGACTTATATTTCTATTGATTTTGGCTTTCAGACTTATATTTCTGTGTGTTTTGGATTATGAACTTGGGGTTAATTCTCTTTGTAAACTATTGCAAGGTGTGTCCTGAAGTTAAAGTTTCATATTTTGCAAGAAAATTCAGTTTTATAATACACCATGAGACAATATAGCACAATGTTTAAAGTGATTCTGCATATCCAACACGGCCTGGGGACACCGAACTTTTTATAACTTCGCTACCTCGGCCATCTGTATGGCCAGTCGGTTAGTGTCTGACATTACGTGGTCCTCCGATTTTCTTTGATCGAAGATTGTAAATGTGAAATTTGATATCACCATGAATGTTAGAGGTGCCATGGGATCGACATTAAGCGCAATGAGGAACGAAAAACGTTGCAATCAGTTTCAGTCAAGGGGGTTACACGGTTTCAGTGCAGATGTAGGCCTACTGTAACACAGAGGTCGTCGATCCTCATTTTCAGGTGAGGTGGGGGGAAAATTAAAGAAAAAACTGTGTATAAAGGATTTATGCTATAAAATAATCGTACTGGAATGACTTGCCTGTCTGTGCTTTCATCGTTGAGGTCTTGATTCTCCATAATGACTTTGTGACGTCCCTCCCCTCCTCCCCCCCCCCCCCCACACACACATACCTCCACCCCTTTACATGGCCAGATTAGCTATTGAGTTTTCCTAATAATATCGCATTCTTCCCTTTCTGTTTCCATGATTTGTCAAGAAGATGATGAGAACAGAATGGGGAGGCAGCAGGTAAAAGCATCGGCAGCGACGTAGGAAGGCTCATTATTTGCTGAATCAGCAGCCTAGCTAACTACCTCTCAGGCAGAGATCACCGACCTCGCATGTTCATACAGTGCTTCTTTGCACTCACTGCTCACTCATCTCCTTTACAGATCTCTCACTATTTGTATCTAACAGAGAAAAAAGTAAAGATTTTTAAACTTGTGTCTTCATTTTTAGCTTTTTTTTTTTTTGAAAGACGGGCTCAGCAGAGGGCGTAGCAAGGCGATGTTATCAGCTTTAAAGTGCTGGGATAGTCGACACAGATACTGGACACAACTTTTTTTTTTTTTTTGTACTGTTTGGGATTATGAACTAATTTTGCCAGGAAAAAAAAAGTGATAAAATAATATATTCTAGCACAACATTCAAGACTCCCATCATCATGTTTGGCTACAACCTCAGTAAATTTTATGGCCAGTATTCCTTTTCCTTTACTGTTAAAATTTTGTATGAATATGATAAAAAGTAAAATTATTTCATTATCCCGAAATTGAGTGAGTAAATGCCTTGATGTTTCTTTGTTTTACACTGGCTTTTGAAGTATTTTTGGTGCTGGTTGTAGCAAATTAAGTTCAGTGTGTGATAGTAATTCTGTTCTGTCCATTATTTGTCTCTCTAGCAGTATAGTTTATGATTCTCGTAGCCTTTGGAAGACAATGAAGGGCGTGTGTGCTTCAATCAAAATAATAATAATAATAAATGCCATATATTCTTGAAAATGATGACGATGATGACGACAACGATGGTATTAAAGTGTAGGTAGAGGAAAACAGACTGCTGAAGTTGCCAGCAAGTGGATTGCACAAGCAACAGAAAAGAGATAGAAAATTGAGATCAAAGAAAGAAGGTTCGCATTTTTGGCAGCGGGATCTTGTAGTGGGTTTTGCTTTCTTGTGCAAACACGCTATTTAATTACTGGAGAAATGCCAGGTCTTCTAATTTGTAAGCCTTTCTACTTTAAACTTCAATGAGAATTTCTATGGTTGATGGCTTACATAGCAAATAAAAAAAGGGATGCATATAATCTTTGGAAGTCTTGGTTGTTTTGTGCAGCAAAATTTTCGACATTGATGAACGAATAAGCTTACTGACGCCACTTTAGACACTGTAGAAAAACTACAGAGCTGAAGCGGATATCATGAATCGATGCAGGGAGAGAAACAACAGTATCTTTATTATTATTACTATTATTTTTTCATCGGCCCATAATTCGGTTTTTCAGTAGTTTTGCTGCTCTCTCATCAAGTTTTACCTTCTGCCCTCTGTATGAATAACATGGTCTCTTATGTCATAAGGTCATGAAGTTGGAAAGAAAATAAGCAGAGAATGGACAATTAATATTGTTTTCCTCTTTGTAGCGCCACGACAGATGCCTTTCTCCCCTTTGGGCCTTGTTTACTCCGCCCATCTGAAACATATGCAGCCAGCTGTTGCAGTCACGTGTTGAAACTGCAATTAGCGAAATGTCAGCCACAAACTGCTGTTTCTAGAATACAATAAAAAGTCCAACAGGTCTCCATGGCAATACACACCGTGTTCTATGAATAGGTCTCACATTATTGCCATTGGGTCCACTCACAAGTCAAAACCACATCTTTATTTACATAAACTCTGCATAAAAGAATATAACGGCGATAGACATGTATATTGGCACAATGACTCTATAACAAAACAGCCTTGTAGTGGACGGCAATTAGGAGACAGCTACAATAAAAAAAAAGAATCAAACACAGGACTATGACAACTTCATGGCATAATAATTATAAATTAGAACAGCTTCATTAACACATTACCACCATGTGGTTGGAAAAAAAAAGTGGTGAGGCAAGATTTACATAGATGTCGCTGTATGACCGGGGACGGAACATTAGCTCACACAAAAAAGGTGTCAATTTGAAGATCGGAAGTTAAGAAGAACGATTATCGGCCAACCAGGAACTAAATGCCCACTAGATAAACTGATGATAATTTTACATCTATTGAATATTTCTATATATTATTATTATTATTATTGTTATTTTTAGCAACACCTGTCCTCTCTTCAGCACTTTAAGGCCTACGTTACACACAAGCCTCTGCGAATACCAGACAAATGGGGACTGAGGGTCTAGAGATGACACCTGTTACAAATGAATGGCAGATTGTATGAAAAAAAAAAAATTAGTCATCTTAGACTGATATTCCAACATAGTAACCTATTAAATAGTCATGCCAAAGGGTGTGGTAAGAACAGTTACATTTCTGGATACTCTAGGATAAATCAGAGATAAATTAATTGATGACTAGCCACCCGTAGCTCGGAAAGTAACTTTGTCAGCAATTCATGTATCAGGAACAATTTAAGTAGTCTTCTAATCTTTTTGTAGGTCTTTGTTTAAGGACACAGTTGTGACAGCTGTCACAGAGACAACTCAATTTTATGCAAGCATTAGTCATTGTATGCCTGTTTTGTAGGGAGTATTGATCTACTGGTGATACAACTTAATGTAATGTCATCATTCACTGTTAGTATATTTCTTCATTTTTCCATGAGCCAATGATGCTTTACAGTAGAGATAGCAGTCAAACTTCTAGTCTATAGACTCCAGTTCTGCAATGTCTTTATCTTTCCTACTCTCCTCCCACAATTTAGTTACTCGGCTCTCTATCATGGCCTTTCACATTGGTCAGTCTCATTACATAGAGCAAAGTGACACGTCTCTCTCTGCCGGGCGCAAACATTGTTTTTTTTTATTTTCTGCAATTGGTAAAGGACATGTATACAGCAGTACTCTCACTTTCGGTCTGAGATTCGCACTCATCGTGTCTTTTACCTGGGCACTCGACATGGCAAGAGGAAGGAGAATTAATACGCTTGACAAAATCCTTTTAAAAAAAAATCATGTTTCGAGAAAGTCGTACAGCAGCTTTGTTTGTGACCTCTTTTTCTGGACACAGGGAACCAAATTATGCAGCTTGATAAGGGACGATGCAAAAGATGATCTTTTTATCTTGTGGAAAGTTATATTATATATATAGTTGATATGTGAAAACCTGCAGCAACAGTGGATATTGGTTGCTGTTGGAAGATAATTTAAACGTTTCATTCTGATCCATTTATTATTTTTACATCTAGTTTGCGGTCCTTTAAATCAATTCTCGACTATTTACATTAGGCAGCGGTTCTGTCACTGTATGCTATAAAGGTCCTTTAGTTCAGGACGATATGGTTGAAGATCATTAGCACAGGACATGGTTGTGGTTGTATTTATTGTCATGGACATGGTTCCCGTCATGGGAATCGTGCAGTGGCAGATTTTTTTTTCTCTTCAGTCATAGGCAAAATTATGGCCTGAGTGACATTGTAATATCCAAGTTAATGCCCTCACACTGGAGTTCATGTTTAATGAAATCACTCATTAAAGCGATCCATTGGCATTAATTGCAGTGAAGTGTTTGAAATGCCTGAATCCTCCGTGACGACTAAGAGCCCTTGACGCTGTTATCGTTATGGTTATGATGAAGGTGGGACAGAACAGAACAAATGCTGGAGACCTTACTCAGCATAACATACTTTCCAATTCTTTCATAAACAGGCAGCGAAACAGTGCCAAAACAGCTACGCCATTATGGATATTTTAACACAGCTTCGAATCCAGTCTGTTCCAGTGATAGACCCATGTGGTTTTCAACTGGCAAAAGCTGGTCTCTGTCGTCTGTCGCCGTATGAATATTGATTATTCACGATGAGGTGACTCACAACACCATGATTCACTCAAAAAAACATTACAGAATTAGGGTGATGAGGTAAGTAAAGCCTGCGTGTGAAAACAAGCTGCAGATCTGCTCTGGGTTTTATTTAACTAAAAATTAGACAGACTGAATTTGATTTTGATTTCAGTCGAGATAGAGGGTTACAATTTCAAACCGAACTCAGCTACTACCAGCACCAAACCCCAGGAACCTCGAGATCAATATTGACTGTATTAGTGCATATTACAAACTTACATGAATCAGTCGTTCTTTTCCCCTGGTGTTGCCTATTAAATGACACACACAGAGGTGCCCGCATATATCTTTGTAAGTGATAAAAAACTCTACTCCACCTTTTTGCTGATTCATCATTAACAATTAAGGATTAAGGGTGGGACTAAAAAAAAAGGGGGGGGGGGAGGGAAGGGTCGGCCCCTAGAATGAGGTTTTAAGGTTAAAGTATCAAGACTGAAGTTTTGCTATTTCCAGACAGTTTGATCGCTTCTGATATGAGAATAACGGCTGGACCACAAACATTATTTTGCTTTCTGCCCCAAAGCGGCAAACACTGAGAGACTGTCCAACGGCCGTATGAAATTTCAACTTGTCTTTTTCTTAAAGTGTATGTTTCCTTTACTATTTTTTTTTCTCGGGGCTTTTTTTTTTTTTTTTTCTAAACCAACTGTATTTGAATAACATGTAACTGTTGGTCTGATATTTTCACCATGTTATCGAAAGCCAGTTGGATATCTGGTGCAAATTGAGAACCAAACATATCCGGCAATACATTTCGCTCAAAAATTGACAGACTTTGTATGGCCTATAGACAGAAAATACATGTTACATTTTATATGGAAAATGAAAGGGAAAAAAATACAGTAAAGTCAAACGACTACATTCAACATTGTAGGAATCAAGGGATTTTAGATAATAGCTAATTTTCCAGACAAAAAATTTAACATGGCAATGTTGTCATGGCAACCGGACACAAAACAGAGACATTTTCCACATTTTTCCTCTAACCTGAACATGGTAAATTCAAATTAAAAGCTTAAACAGTCCCCAGTCATTTTCAAAGCCCCCCACCCCCTCAACTTCTCACAGCCCCTTTATCATTAAATCGACTCTATTAGCTGCTGCCTTTTGTGTAATCCGGTTATAAAATGTCATTTTTTTTCCCTGATTTGACATTCATATTTTTGGTACCAAAGAAACAGAAGACAGTTCTTTTTGTTTCGCCACGAGAACGGTGAGATAGAATGACTATAAGAAGGGTGCGATAGAATGACTATATTATGACATAATAGTATGTCGATGATAAAACTGTAGTAAGGTGTATATTGGAAACTTGAACAGCTGTTAAGCCACCAGTTTGCTATTAGATTTGACAGCAAGACACGTTTAACTGTGGCCTGTGCGTATGTGTACACAGCGCTTTCCTCACGTCCATTCCTCACGTGCTGCACAGATGTGCTAATGGTGCAAATATGCTTACTCTATTTATCTAACGGGCGTGAGGTTAATATCATGACTGTTGGTACACAGAGCCCAATCATCAGTTCTTGAACACGGAAGAAATAGAATCTTTTTCAAAGCAGCAATAAAATAATTCGGAAGTTTGAATAACTTTACATGAGATGCTGAATCACTTTCCGGAGTTTGTTTATTTACAGATAAAATGTCACCATTGCAGCATTTTAAAAAAAAAATCATACCTATGTTCAATGAATGATTGCTAGCAATGAAGGGATTTTGATGTTACACTCTGACAAGCCAGCACCCTACCACTGCAAATCTAATAATGCAATTATAACATTATAATTCCCTTTCGTTCTGTTTGTCAGTGATCCACAATCAAGCGATTTTCTTTTTTTTTTTTTTTTTCATTATTTTCTTAATTCTTTATTTCATCGTACATTACGAGGCAACACTTATTAAATAACGATAAGACGACAATAATAATAAAAATAATATTATTAATAATGATCAGTTAGGGACCTGTGATGATGATTTTAATAATTATCGCTTTTACTTCTTTCCATATTTAAGCACAAGTGTCTGATGAAGTTGTCGACTGTCTGGTCAATGTCTGACTGATCTGGTTATGGTTTTTATAAGCTTTTCAACCTCCTGTAGTGGTGGTTATCTCAGCTGTCCACAACCGTGGTAAAAAAATAACATAACACCATTGTGTTATGTGATGTCTTTTAAAAACAATTAAAAGGTGGGAGCAAAGAACGTACTTATATACCCCGGGCTTCTGCAAAGCGTCTGTGTTAGGATTAGGTTTCAAAATAGCATTAGGCTAAGAGTAAGGTAATAATAGAGGGTTTATTTAAGCATCCTAAATCATTTAGTTACAATATTATGGTCATCTGGTAGCGATAGACTACTGAAGCTTTCATGATCACTGGTAGCAATAACCTCGTTCTATTCATTTACAAGGCAAGGTACTAATGCCTCTTGTGAACGATTCAGAAAACACTTCCTTTTATTATGAAAATGATTATTATGTTGCCGCTACTGGTGTTGTTAAACTTTCTTCTTTCTAGTGCTGGCGATGACGAGGTCATCGCTCTTGAGATGAGCTCCTGCTTTTAGAACTGCTTAATATTACTCATATTATTGCATAAATGTCTCATCAATGATAATTATCACTGTGGATATACAAGGTTCAGGTGATAATGACCAATGCCTAAAGCAGCGGAGCGTAGGGGTAAAGCATCGCTCCATGGCGAAGAACTAGGGCTCTTTTTCTAATTCAAATCCTACCAGGAGATTGGGGACGATTAAAAGATTGGAACCTGCATTTTTTTTCGTTTCTATGACTTAACAGTCCTGAGGCTTTACGGGTCGGGGAGTCCTCACCAACGTCTAGCCACGTTGGCTAAGGGAGAATATGTCTCCGGTGTCCCGGTGTAATTTCTAAATTCCAAATTTCTGGCCATAAAAATGTCTCACCAAAACAGGACAGGCACTTAAAGCCAAGATAATACATTACACATTTTACACACACACACAAAAAAAAGGGCATCCTTATATTGGGACAGGTATCCATATGACTCTATCATTTCTCTTCCTTCGCTGATAAATTCCCACGCGTGATACGTTTAGGCCTTTAAAGGAATGGTCGAGTGGAAACAAATCTCTCTCTCTCTCTCTCTCTCTCTCTCTCTCTCACACACACACACACACCACACACAGACACATATACACACATCGCCGTCCCTTCCCCACACATAGTACACAGACAGACACATCAATGCTATAAACACATAGATGTCAGCTCCAGCTTGCAATTCTTTCTTTCTTTCCTTCAGTTGAGGGTGTCTTTTTCTCTTTCTTTCTTCGATTCCCTGTCTTACATCTTCTTCCTTCTAATTTCAACCTGTAATAATACCCTCCCCCTCCCCCTCCCGGTTGGGTTTATGTGCACACGTCATTAATTGCAGAAAGGATTTTGTAGGTAAGTATTCATTATAGTCATTGTCACCCATGTCCGCCATCTATTTAGCCCTCTGTGTTTCTGTCTGTCTGTCTATCTGTCTGTCCTTTTCTGTCTCTGTTTATCTATCCATCTGCCAGTCTGCCTAAAAGTCTGTCAAGTTGTTCGTCTGTCTATCTTTGTCTCTCTATTCCGTTGACATCTCTCCTTCATGTTTCATCCCCATTCAAAAACCTTCCTAACTCCTCATGTAGATTAATGATTACCCCCCCCCCTCCTTCTCCCTTCCCCGGATTATGCAAACATCTCTCCGATCTCTGACCCCAATGTTGAGAGACCGGTATGGGTAAACTATCTATCAAAGTCATGTCTGGCCCATTAAGACCCTCCTGGATCAACAGGAAGAGCATGAGAGAGCCCATCGACAGCAGCACTTCCATGGCGAAGAGAAACCGGCCAGTCACGAGAGCCTTCGAATAATCAAAGCTCTCCTTAACCGAGCGATGCTACGAGAATCACTCGATGCCGTGATACCAGAAAACTGGACGCTTCTCCAACCTGAGAGAGAGCCGGATACATTTGGTGGGGAATCTCCACTTGAACTTGAGTGGCACCTAAGGCCAAGATGGTCTGGATGTCAACATTTTTGTTCAGAGATAGTTCTTTAACTTTCAATGCCCAGGAAACTACTAACAATTGAGCCCATCTCTCTACTGCCCGGCCTTTTTAATTATTTTTGTTTAAAATTGTAAGCGCGCAAAGGTTTTAAAGATGGGATTACTCTGGCTTTTAATTCAGTGAATATCAATGTCGGGCCAGAAGAGTAAGTGTGGGCTGAAATTTGCAGCTTTTCTCCAGAGATTTTGCCCAGACAATAACGTTTACATCTGCTTTGAAAAGGACTTTAGAACCAATCTATTTTCTTTTCTTTTTTTTTAATATTTCCCTCTTAGGAAAGGGTCAAGTGCCGGGGCTCCGGGATAAAGGAACTTGGAGTTCGGTGTGCTGCCAACCCAAGAGGTTTTTAAGACAGCTGGGATATTGTAATAAGTGTTTCAATGTGTTTACTTACAAGTCGACAACGGCTTGTAATACTTGTATGTATTTCAAATTTAAAAATAATGCTCAATGCAAAAACAAATAGATAAATGAATATAACTAAAGCAGTTTAAATATCCAGCTTTAACATTTATGAGAAAATTAATGTTTCCAAGGAAGTGTTCTCATTTTGAAATTTTCGTGATAGCTCGAGCCTGTATTATAAAGATCTCCGTTTAATTTAGAGTTTTTCTTCTATTACAAATGTCAACAAATAGAACAAAAACCCTTGTCAAGATCTTTCATTTTGTTTTTGTCTTAGAAAAAGGTGTGTTTTTATAATGTACTAGCTGGGTACCCCACGGCCTCCGTGGGAGTATTTTTAAAGTATATAGTCCTGCGACCAGCATGCGCACCTCGGTGCTGATATTTTGGTTCATTAAACTGAATATTACTCAAAGAAAACGTGTTTTCAACGCATCATGTGTCCCGCACGGAAGTGATGGCGGGCAAAATGAATGATAGTTAGGCATTAAAAAAATAAATGAAAACAACTCTGTAAATTCAATCAAAATAAAGAGTAGCCTACAACACAGCTGGGTATCAGTTGCCCATGTCTGTAATTTTTTTTAAATTTTAAATGTCTGCCGATTCCGACTATTGGACCATAATACAAGTGCCACGCCCCCTGATAGCTCTTATTATAGAGATGACGGTGAACAGTTTGAAGTGTTTGTACTTCTCCGACTAAAATTAGTCTGGGATTTCCAGCTGTTCGCTTAACGAGAACAAATATATTATTTTGACAAAGTGCCTTAGTGTTATAAAATTCCGTGTCCAGAAAAAGTTAGATCTGGCTTTGGGACGTCTTTTTTTTTTCTCCAGACTTCAAGTTGTCTGATCTTATGGTAAAGACATTTCATAATATGAAACTAGGGGGGGAGGGGGGATTACATAGGCGACAGCGCTCACAAAGCTGAGGTACATCTGAAACAACCGGAACATTACATTCGACTCAAAGATCAAACTGATGCGTACCCTAGTGACATCATTACTCTTGTATGCATGTGAATCGTGTAAGAGTCGTTTATTCCCTCTCCCCTCTCTGTGTTGCTTGTCAAGGAGCTTATACTATTCATATTGGAGAGCAGACTGATGACGTCACTCATGCTGAGTGTGGAGCCATGCCCATGAGGGAAAGACAGCTACTTAAAGCCGTTCACGGGGGACATAATTTCACGAATGAACGAAATTCACACCATCATTATCTCATGATTGCAAGTCTGTTGTGTTCTGTCTTTGCTGTAGTTCTAGATTTTTTTAAAAAATGAAAGCGTTTGTTTACAAGAAAAGATCACTAGATCAGACTAGTGACCAACTCCGTGAGTAGTAAAGGACGCCAAGCATAGCAAAATAACAACGCCTCCATGGCCATGGCGTCCAGTGTTAGCACATGAGACACAGTGTGTTTTGTTAAGGCGACGTCATGGGTCCGCTCTCCAGTATAATAGTTTAAGCTCCTTGGCTGCTTGTTCAACACTCTTGTGCCTGGCAAAGGGAAATAACAAGGCTGGTTAAAAAAAAATCATTTGGTTACTATCTCACAGTGTTGTTTGCCTCGTCACATTCAACACCTTTTAAAAAGAACATGATATTTTGTTTGTTTGTTTGTTAGTTTGTTTGTTTTTTCTTCACGTGAAGTTTTAAAATGATCTTATTTATTGTCTTTTTTTTTTTTTTAATTGTCTAGCCTTCTGGGATAAGGGCGGGATATATTTCGAGGTCCCGTGTACACATTACGCACGTTAAAAAAACCCGTGGCAATTCAAAATCGACAGAAGAGTAGGCTGAGTGCCGCTTTCCGGGCAAAATTTCCAAATTCCACAGTCCTACACACAAAATTTCTCAGCAAAAATTGGCAATTTCTAAAAAGCCGAGGTAATTCTACTTTCTTAGAATTGAAAGGCTTAAGAAAAAAACAAACAAATCTGCTGTACCGAAGAGAAGGAAAATCAATTTCATTTTTGAAAAGTGTTGACTGTTATGATATAAACAGAGGACAAAGGGTCAGAGGTCACGACCTACTTTCACAGCCTTAGTTCCCCTCCCTCTCCCCCCGCCCCCCGTTCTGTTCTTTCCACTAAGATTTTGTAAAGCCACCCAACCATTCCAGGATCTCT
>JBCAUA010154002.1:8719-22250 GCA_038406235.1 Peronia verruculata | reverse complement strand
CCCATCCCACCCTCCACCGCCCCCCCCCCTCTTTCCTTCCTTCGCTAATATCGAATTCACCATTAACTTTATTTGAATCAAGACGTATGAAAGGATTTATTACGGTACTAAAACAATATTTTTCTCGGGAGCGAGGATGTAATAAAGAGTCAGTTCCATTCTTAATTTCCTGGCCCGCCCCGTCCAGGCTCGTTGTGTTTTATGAATATCAGAAATTTAAACACCAATATTCAGACATCTCAAACTTTAGATCGGAGATTGAGACTTTTATTTGTGGAAAGAAAAAACATAGTTGACTGCAAAATTGTTAGTTCAAGAGGATTGACATGACAGACCTATCTTTTTACGCCAACAGAAAGAGAAAGATTTAAAAACAAAGCCGTAAAAGTTCAGAAGTTATGGAGCAACTTCGGAGATCAGGATTCGTGCAGTTAACGATATCTCTCTATTGTAATTAGGTTTCAAAAGTCTGTAATATTGTTCTCACAGTCTTGAAACTTAAGTTTTATTATTATTATTATTATTATTATCATTACTATTATTATTATTTTAGCTCTGATAGCCCCGGATGTCACACTTCCATTGTCTCTCTTATACTATAAATCGTGGCGTGAAAAAAAAAAAATCTAAAATGCATGATTTACTTTATGTTAATTACTTAAATGAAGCCCCATATAAATTTTGCGAAGAATATGAAATAGATTGTTGATTTAATTACAAGTATAGTACATTCAGTTAAAAAAAAAAAAAAACTATAGTATTGTGATGCATTAGACTGAAATCATAATCAGTTTTATGAACTTTGTTTATAGCCATGATAAATTTTACCATATTGTAATTCGAAACATATTGCTTGTTAAAATGATTGACTTTGAGATGTGTAAAGTGCCTGATCCTTTGTGCTGTTGTAGATTTTTTATTTTTTTAAAATCTAGATGATTATCTTCAGATTTTGACTGACTGAATTAATAAGGTGTCGTATTATATCATTGAATATTAAAAGAACATGAAAAAATTCTCCGCTACTGCTATATTTTATACCGGAGTGACTTTATAAATTAACTTTTTACATCCGTAAAGTTTGTGGACGTTTTGTCCATTGTTTTGGCTTTGCATCGCATGGAATTACATCTGAGATTGATTTACTTTTTTAAATGATATGATGTCAAATATACCACTCTTTCTGTACCTGATGGCTAAATCCAGAAATCGGTAGTATGACAAAATTGTCAATAAAATGGCAGAAATAATAGCTTCACAGAGAAAAGAGTTAAAGTATAGCATTATGATAGTCATGGGTTACAATAATATTGTTTCCATAAACAGTGTAAGGTGACAAAATAATTAAGCCTTTATTAATTTTCATTGATTTTGTTGACGACGATATTATGTTCTAAACCACTTTTTTTTAAATCTAGTAACCTGTGCACTCTCTAGATTATACGACTGGCTAACTCTAAGTATTAGTATCTTTTTGTTGTTGTTGTTGTTGTTGTTGTTGTTGTTGTTGTTCATATGTTTAGTATCTTCTTTAATCTTATACTTATCATTTTGTTATTATATTTGCTTTCAGTTCGATGTGATGGATAAGTTATCAAAAAGTAAAAACAACGAGAGGACGAAGAATGCCTACTGACGTCATCCGCGAGCCCCGCGTGACCGACACGCGCCTCCATTACCCGACACTCCCATGGATCACGTGACTGCCTCCTCACCTATGCATCGCTCTCCATTTTTCTGATCATGTGACCTGTCACATACTGGTTCTCCTATGTCGCATTGATCTCTGCATTGTTTGTTGACTGACCGACTGATTGACTGACTCGGAGACGTGATTGTTTGGTCGAATGACTGATTGAATGCTTGATTGATTGACTAGTTGGACTGGCCGATTGGATTGATAGCGGACTGATTTTATGCGGGCCAAACCAAGGCTCACATTTCGTTCTTTGTTTGACTTGTTTATTTGTTTTGCATTGATGAACAAAGTTTTAAAAGTTGCAATTACCATATCACTTTCAGCATCGTTAACGGCAGATTTCAGTGTCTTGTGTAAGTATTTCAAGTTGTCATTTAGTTTTGTCATCCGATATGTCTGGATACAATTCTTACTCACAGCACCGCTAAGCGTCTCTTCCAAGACATAAGATTAAATTTATGTTATCTTTTTCACATAAATATTTGAGAAACCCACCCAATACGGCATGTGCACTATCTTAAACACACACTCAACTGCTGGTTTTAAATATCTCGGCGATATAAGAACTAGATCTATCTAAGACCGAAATAAAATTTAAATTAAGATTTTTTTTTTTTGTATGATAAAATTGTGTCCTATTGTAGGCCAGACATAGGACGAAGAAACAACAATGCTTAAAATCTGTTATTCAGGAGTGCAAATGGTTCTAAGTGGTGACTTTCAAGATCTGAAAAATGGGAGTTTTTTTGCTTTGTTTTTATTACATGCACTTTTGGAGGGAAGAGATGAAATTAGACTTTGGGCGTTTTTAGTGGGTTTGCGAGCCGAAAATACGGCTTTACGTCCACAGGCAAAAATCGGTGATCCGTATATTCGGCTTTACGGAGAGAATGTGTTAATTTGCACTGAAATTCCTTTCTGTTGGACACTGGCCGAACAGACACTACAAGGCAAGCTTTGTGAATATGGCAAGGGAGTAGAACATTACAAAAGAAAGAAAGAAAACGCTGTTTAGTACCACAAGTAGGCTATTTATACTGTGCTCTTATGCATCTTGAGAGGTAGATTTATGCTCTTGGCTTTGGGTCGTTATTCGATAGACAATCAAACTTAGTAGGCAGCTCCAGTTTAGGTAGCGTTAAGCGAAAAAAAAAAAAACCATGTTCAAGCGACGTAAGTGATCATTTCTGTGTTAATAATTAGAAAACCTAGTGACTGTCGATTTAAATAGTGATAGTGTTAGAATGTCGACAGTGAGTACATAATATTGCGTGTTCGAAGCATTATCTCCGCTTCCACACAATGCCTTTGATGTTTTTCTTGCAATATAAAGTTATTTAAGGATTATAAGTTAGCTCCACAATATTTTTAGAAACGAGATTTTTCTTGCTTTTTGACCAACAATTAATAAAACTTAGACATAAAAAAGTCTGGTGCTCAATCGATAGCATGACAACGGTTCTTTACGACTATACCGACTTTATGAACATTGGATAGGACGACAGACAAACACCTGGAATTACATGGTGCAGGATTTGTATACTCGGGTTGCATGGAACTTCTACATTGTAATTTTTAGAGACTTTAAACTAGACAAATGAGGCAATTCGTGCGTCTTCATTAGGAATCAAATACCAACAATGGTACTATTTATTTTAAGAGGTACGAATTATAATGAAGGTAAATAAAATAAACTTAATTTAAGTGAAAGAAACGCACACACTCACACAGACACACACAAAATAATGTCTCTGAAGAATGCATAGCAGGTATACCTTTTTTACCACAATATTATTTTAATCTTTTCTTTTTTGCCTCTCTTATGTTTGAAATGTACTTTCGTCCTACAACTATTGGATTTTGTGATCTGAATTTCAAACTAATTACTCGATCAACAAATTGTTTAACTGAAATACTTTATTGAATAGTCAGACAACACATATAATTTGAGGACAGTTGCTCATTCTGTCCTGACGTGGCTGTAGAAACTTTTTTTTTTTTTTTTTGTTTTTTCAAGCCGCCATTTACTTCTTACACAGAACGACTAAGGCACTGAAGGGCAAATCCAGACACTGGAGAAGGTAGACAAAAAAATGTCTATTTATCTAAAACCTCGGGTGGTTGCGTTTTAGTGTCGCGTAGAAAAACATGTACATGAATTGAACCGCTTCATCTTCGAGAATCTTTACAGCCATTCTTTACACTGCGCGCTAGATTTTTGTTGAGCCTTTTGATTCTATGTGCCTTGTACTCTACAAAGTCTATGCAGTTGGCCGTAGTGTAGCAGCAAAACCTCAGTTTGGTCTTTGAATTATGTAGTTTTTAGCGACCTCAAGAGATCCCGACAGCCTTGTTTCTTAGCTTTCTTGTGTACAAACCATAGACCATATGGAAGAAACTACTTAAAAGGTGCTGATTTCAACTACTTGTGCACACAATCAGCTTATAATAGCAACAAGTAAAACAAAGAGGCATTGAATAAATTTTGCTACTGAGAAAATGAATGATTAAAATATTTGTGTATCAAGATAAAGGGTGAACAAAATTAATTAAATACGTACAATGGTAACCATTTTGAAATGTAAGCAGCCAACTGGTACCTTAATAGACAATTTCGAATTGATTACACTTTGTTTGACCCACCGTCCTATTTATGTGCCGGGAGAGTTAGGGGAGGGGGAATGAAATAAACGTTGTAATATTACAACATCAAATCATTGATCAGTTATCAATGGGTCTCATTTACTTTCCTAACAAATAATGTATACTGTGAATCCATTGACAGTTTACCGACATTCAAGAAAATAAAATCTACTCAGCTGAATAATATTGTTCGGTAATCTCCCACTCTTTTATCGATATTTCTTCTGGTGTTATCATTTCTTGATGTGACCAAATATAAATCCTCCCTATAGAATTATGTAAGACATACTCCAAATTTAAATTTTCAAATGAATTCGAGAGCAAAATATCGATGTGAACACCTAAAAACCAATCCATCTGGGTTAAAGCATTAGAGAACCAGAATTTGCGTTGCTAGTATTTCTAGACAAATAAGTGCTTTGAAAAAAAAAAAAATGTTGAAACCTCAAGTAGCCAGCGAACTGATTTACCAACCAGCTGTCCGATCACTCTCCCAACCTATCACCCTCCCAACCAACCACCCACTCAACCACCCAACCAACCACATGACCAACCAAACAACCAACCAAACAACACACTAGCCAAACAATTGACCAACCAACCAACCTACCTACCAACCAAACAACCAACCGAATAATGCACTAACCAATCAGCCAATCACACAACAAAACAGATAAATAAAAACAATAAAGCGACAAAATTACACAAACAAATATACAAACATATTACTCACTTTGTGAACAGCAAACTATCTCGGTCATACGGTACCGAAAAATGAAAGACATATTTATTTATCAAAGTAAGTTTTTAGAAAGTTACTTATTATTCTACAATAGCAGCACGATTTAGGATCAATATCTAAACTCATGACATATTGAAGTCAACAGTCAAGCATTTCTGAATCTTTTAGGACATTTCCTGTTCTTGGCAACTTAGTTTTAATTAAGTAAAGTGATATCTTAGTGCGAAACAAACAAAATAGTTGAATAAATGGGCAAATAAACAAGCACATAAATAAGAAAATAAATAGTTAGATAATAATGTAAATAAATAAATAAATAATGGTTAATCTCGGACTGATGTCATTCTTTCTTATTTCCCAATCGAAAAGGAAGCTTGGAATAGACATTGTGGAACAGTTAGACAGCATGAACTTTCTGGTATGTGGAAAGTATTGATATACATGTAATTTATATGATATTTCTGCCACATGACACTATAGTGAAGTTGTTGAGATTTTGAATACATGATTGTTATTGTTACTCAGGTGTGGAAACTGTTAGACTTTCCTTGGTTTTTGCACATGTTACTGATGTGTTGATGTGATGGTTTCACTGTTTGTTACTTAATTTATATCCTTATGTTTCCATGTCTTCTATTATTGAAAACAGCGCTTTGTATGTTCTGATTTAAGAAAGAGAGAGAAAGAGATGGTAGAAAGATAAATAGAAGGATAAACCGTCAGGCAGGGAGATAGAGAGGGAGAGAGAGAGAGAGAGAGAGGGAGGATGCAGAGAGAATGATGAGTGACAGAGGGAAAGGGATAAAAGTGAAGACATATTATATATATGTATTATATCAAATTCATGATTTTCTCTCATCAGGATCTGGGCTGTCTTTCATACGTTGTTTTTCTCTAAAACGTATCCCTATTTTTTGGTAGTTTGAAATATTCCTATTGCAGTCAGAATATAGTACTTTTTTTTTTTTTTAAGGAAATGATGTGTACTTTAGAATTAATACATAGTTATGACTTTTTATTTTTGTGTTCGAAATGACAGAAAAGACTTCTTGATTTTCAAAAACACGATATCTTCTTGCAGTTTCAAATTTCTTATGGTTGGGAAACTATTTCAGGCATCTCTTCTTGTCATGTCTCACCTCTCCCCTCAACAAATCTTCTCTTTAGGGAAATGGCAAGCTCTAAATCGATTTAACCCCAAAAATGTTAATGAACACGAGAGTGTGGATAACATTGATAATTTCATATTTGTCATCTCAGTTTTTGGGTGTTCTAAGTCCATTTATTACAATTTTGGGGATCAATGTATTATTGGACTTCGCGAACACCAGAAGTTTCCAGCCTGACCAAACATTAGGCCGGAAACACAGTGCATCTGTGTCTAACTCTCGCACTGCAGACGCATAATGTTATAGGCCAAACTCATTTCATTGCCGTGGGCTGTAGTCCGTCTGGGTCTGACCACGTGGCCAGATAGCGTGTCAGTTCTGAGCTGTTTTGCGTCTTGAGAGCACGTGACAAGACTACATGCGGCTGCAGTGCAAGAGTTAGGCACAGGCTCGGATGCACCGTGGCTCCGACCAGAGACACAAAGACAGACGCACTGTGGCTATGGCCTAAGGCTTACCCCCCCCCCCCCTTCCCCCGACACTTTCAAATTTAGGATATATACGACATGAAAATCCGGTTCTGAAAGCCAGCCTTAGACCTAAATCAATATATTTTTTAAACAGGAGTTTTCAACAGAAAAGGCACACATGAGCTTAGATAAAGTGAACAAATTTAATTTTAGAAACACGAAGTAGAAAATCCTTCGGGACTTTCCACAGTCGGAACTTAACTACACGATGCCATGGATTCTGAGAGAGTGAGAAAGTTAAAATTTAATAACCATTGACAAATGTGAGAAGCAAAATAATGATATGATCGTATAAATCCTTAGTGTAAATTATATACGTTAATGTTTATCACACCAATTCCAAACTAAGTGATTAAATTTTACTTCACTAGATGATCTATAGAAAGATTTGACAAGCCTTTTTTCAAAGGACCCAGTTTTCATGGTGACTGAATGCTACCCAAAAATTACCCACTGATTATAATCCCAGCACTTTTTGCTTCAAACCAATATTGATCAGCCTTGATACGTTGTAGTAAATTGTATAAAATTTTCCTGTTGGCTGTTAATCATAAAAAGAGTGTTTGATTACATATTTATAACTATCAGGCCCATCATATTACATTTCATATGTTGTCCTTCTTTCTTTTCTTCTCTTTTTTTAATATTTTTTTATTTTTTATTTTTTTTATTTTTTTTTTGTTTAATGTTCATTTTTTTTCCTGTCTTTTTTTTTTTTTTTTTTAATTATCGAATGTGCAATAATGAGGATTATTTATCAGTAACATATTATGTTTGTAATCTTTTAAATGTTGATAACAATAAACACTACACGTTGGCTTCTTTAGTCTCTATCACTAGTATCAGGCAGATTTGTCAAATGGTTATTTTTTATCGAATATAATTTCTTCTTCCACAATAGCCGTATGAAGACCAGGACTATATTCCCGCTTTTATTATCTTGCCACAGGTAACTACCGATACTGGACACTGCGATGATTTTTTTTTTCCTCTAACCAGTATTGATCAGAAATCGAACTGATCGATTGAGGAAAGGAATTGAAAGAACAAGTCTGGAAGTTTATTTTCTTTCTCCTCCCCCCCCCCCCCCCCTGTTTTTCCCCCATTATATATATGCAGCCCTTTAATCCTAATGGTCCTATAACGGTAGAATTATTTTGGCTTTATAAAATTTGCAATGGATTTACTTCTCTCGGATGTTTTCACCCAGATGTTTTTCCAAAAATATTGTTAAAATATTGCCTATAGGACAGGCAGAAAATAACGACATAAAATATATATATATATTTTAATAGGAAGACTTACTGAAGAATTAAAAGATCTGTGGTGAAAATGTTAATTTACAAAAAAAGCATAACAATACTTGATAATACAATACTTGATTGATAATAAGTGATAAGGTAGAGCCGACATTTTATTTTATCTTTTAAAAGCATTGTTGACATATTAAAGTCAAGCACTGCGAACTGCTTATATGAAAACAAAAAACACACCAAAAATCAAACAAACAAACAAACAAACAAAACAAAACTAAAAAACTAGACAAAGCACAAATGGTGGTATTTAATTTATATCAGTTTCCAATATCACAGTTTCCTTCCCAATTAAGTCTATGATATTTGTAGTTACTTGTTGATTGTTTTTGTTGTTTATTTGTGTCCAGTCCTATTGAAAATGGCTGGCGGCAAGGTGTTGATTTGTTTACAACCACACAGTTCTTTGTTCATATGATAACAGCAGCAGCAGCATTGTCAACATTAACATTTGTTCTTTGTTATCAAGAGTACCGAACTGTTTTTCCATTGCGTGAATCAGTTATCCTCTGTTAGGATAACTTTCCAAAACAGCTCACAAACGTAACTTTTTTTTTTTTTGTTTATTGTAAAAACTAACGTACATGTATTTCAACCAATCCCGCCCCGCCCTCCCTCCTCTTTTCCCTGCAAATTCTGTTTCATAAACAGTCAGAGTTTATTTCTATGATCTCTTTTGTTATTCCAACAATGAGCAAAACAGAAAAAGGTTAAAGCAGTAGCGTGATATCCAGAGGTGTTTATTCCTATGTGTCTTTTGATTAACATGCAAATGCTATTGTTGTTATCTTTACCATATGATCACCAACAAAATTAAAAGATGAAAGAAGACACCTTTTTAAACTAAAGCTTTCAACAAATAAATTGTGAGGCAGTTGACAATCTTTTCTTAACATTGAGGAAAATTATGACATAATGTTCTAGTGAGTGGGGAAATCGTTGATGATATGCCGAAAGATTTTTCTGTAAAAATGTCTTTAGGTTTGTATGGAGACAATATCTGAAAGAGGACCTAAACTTTGAAAAAAAAATGATTTATCTTATTTTATTTTTTTTTACAAATTTATTTTTTATGTATTTATTTATTTATTTATAATTATTCATATTTATTTATTTTTTTTTTTGTATAGTTTGCTAAAATCAAATTGTGTGACAATCCTTTTTTGTTTCGTTTTGTTGTTTTTTTTTTTTTTTTTATGTGTTTATTGTTATGTGTTAATATTAATCATTATTATGCTTTTGTCTTTTTTTTTTTGTCATTATTGTTTCTTGTATCATACAACATGATATTCTTTTTGTGTCAGACACTTTGTCAGGGCATTTAGAATGTTTTTCAGACACAAAGACGCGAACAGGCAAAAACAGCCCTACACTAAATGATCACTGATGTTTATGATTTCATACTGTCTATTTATTGTTTGTTGTTCTTGATTTCTTTTGTATCACTTACATAATGTGATGATTCCTCTACTAAACCGTTTCCATGACCCTCCATTCATGATTGTCAGACAATAAACTGAACAAAAAAAAATATGGCAAAAACTCGCTGTGACATCTAGTCTTCACTGGTTTTGATGAAAGAATGTTCATGACTTATTTCCTGTCCATGGTGATGACAGACAGAACAACATTCATTCCGTCCAGCAAACATGTATTTTGTTCCATCCATCCCATTCATTTCTTATCTATTCAATTGATCTAGATTCAATTGACCAAGATTCAATTGATCAGTCAGTCTATCATTCCATTCTTTCTTCCTTTCTCCCTCATTCCATCCCTCTAAGAAAATTCCATGCATTTTGACGTCACCTATCAAACATTTAACCCCAGAGATGTCGAGGATTATTGTTCGGTTCAAAATGTTACTTGTACAAAATGCATTAATTGAATTTGCCTTCGGGTGGCAATGTACATCTGGGATGTTCACCGAAGAAGACCAAGATGTTCACCGAGGAAGACCAAGATGTTCACTGAGGAAGACCAAGATGTTCACCGAGGAAGACCAAGATGTTCACCGAGGAAGACCAAGATGTTCACCGAGGAAGACCAAGTGACCAGATCACAGATGTCACAGTATCGCACAGGTTTCTGGTGACACCCATGGGGCTAATACTGTGTCAAATTAGCAGAGAATTTTCATTGAAATACCTCGTTTTTTTCCATCCAGATAACAATGAATACAGGTTTGAACCAATTTCATTTCCCTAATAAAATTACCCGATATTTTTTGTACCCATGAGCACATCAAATAAATAGACTGATAGATTTAATCTTTTTTTTTTTTTTTCACTGGGCAAAATTTCCTTAATTAATTAATTCAGCTTTCTGGGTTTCATACAACTTTAGGCACAAGATATTATTCAGATAGATAGGTATCCTCTGCGTCATAAGTTTGTCTACATCAAGTAACAAACAGACAACAATTTTAATGTCAGAACAACCAGATATCAGGAATACATTCACTTCTTTATTCCACTGTTCACTATATGACATGGACAAAGTGATCGTGTTGTATACAGATGTGATGTGTGACACAATGAAGACAGGTGCTTGCTTAACAGACAACCAAGGAAATGACGATTTTTTTCAACAGTAAATTTTCCCCCAAAAAAATATTTTGTGTGCAAAACTCTTCTACAAATGTATATCCATTTAAAGATATTTGCTCAAATATATACTGAACAAAAGTCCAAAAACTGTAATTACTGCCATGAGTTAAATGAGAATTTATGTGATTAATGAGCTTGACCAGTCATTTCCTCGTTAAATTTAGCTGGAGCAGCAGGTTATCCCCAACATCTTTGTAAATATGTCAACTTCTACGAGAATTAAATGCATATTTTTTCCCAACAGGTAAAGAGATGAATAGCTTCAGTACTATACCAACAACTCTGTATGCTCAAAAGCTGAGAAGCACCTGATTTCATTGTGTCACAGCTCATCTACAATTGTCTATTTTTGAAAAATGCACCCGAAATGAAACAAAGCATGTCCAAAGCTTCTTCATATAATGACTTGAATACTGCAAAATCAAATCTTACAATGCAATGAAAAAAAAAAGAAAAAGCATCTTAAATAAGCACCACAGAACTGTCTGAGGCAATAGCTTTGAAACTTATGAAATATAGAGATTCTGGAACTTTACTTTTTTTCCATGTTGTTTCATGTGCAAAATAATGTTGCATATTTTTTAATCTCTCTGACCTTCAAACCTTTTCAGATGGGCTGTCAATAATCATCTGTAAAAATGACCGAGAAAACTGATAATAAATTGAAATGAAATATTTCATGTTTGAGGAAAATAAGCATGTATATTTCTCATGTCACAAAACTTCAAAACAACAAGAAAAAAAAAAGGTTTTTTCCTTAGCTTATAATCATACTGAGGACATCATTATCAGTGCTCTTGTGTGCAAGTAATTCTCATGAGCAAATGAGACCACAAAGCTGGATTTATCTTGCCTGAAGAAATGTCTGACAAGTATTTGACAAATAAGACACACATCATGAGACCATCATAATTCTGAGTTAAAATTTTCATGTATGAATTTATTGATATCAGTGGAAAGGAAAATATGAAGCTGTGACTCTTCCAGGGTAAGATGCTGACACTCAATGGTAATTCCTATGACATCATGGTCAGTACAACTCAATTTTCTCAACAGTCCCTTTTGACATTCCACTCTTGCCAATTAATTATGCATCAATACAAGTAACAGCTTTAACTATTGGGCCCAAGACCATCAAGGTTTCAAACCAATTTTAACTCCAATGAACAATAAACTGCAGTAATGGCCAGTGCATTGTACATGTAATTATATCAGCGTAGAATTTCAACACAAAAGTTTTGTTCCCCCAGCAAACAGCTGTCCCCTTGTACCAGAACAATTTCTATCACAGAACAGCGCATATACCGAGCAAGTAGCATCACTGCTATCAGAAGGTCATACAATTCTCTCCAAAGTAAATGCATGTAACAGCACAAGTCCGAGGGCATTGGAGATCTCCAACTGCTGTCTTTGTGTGATGGTAGCCCGACAACATGTGTCATAGGAACAATAATGATGATGAAATAATTTTTGAAAGACAATGAGTTCTGACATCAAAATGAAATGTCCTGTTGAAAGGCTGCACTTTAAAACAGTAACACAGGACTGTCATGGTAAATGACAATGTTGATAGAACGGCAAGGGCTTTTGACACCTCTACCAGCCTGGCCATATCTATGAAAGCACATCAGGCATTATAAACAAGCAAAGTTGGTCACAAAGGACATCAGTAATATTTGCTGGCAAAACGGAAACAGTTTCTGGATGAAACATGACAAGCATTAAATGGGCTTTTACTGACCAAAGGGTCATAAGAGTCACCTCTGACTCAACACAGTTGAGTTGTAGCTGAATTATTTTTTCACAAAAGTGACATTATCGATTTCCTGCATGTAAAATTTGACTTACTCATTTCATATAATCAAACAATATTTTATTTGCTAAAAGGAGCCTCAAACACACTGACAATACTGACAATCCATAGCTGGTGAATGAATCTTTACTTCACTCCTTACAACACTAATCAGTTTCTCAAGACACTCTTGGGTTAAAAGCTACAGAACAATTAGAAAGATTTAAAGATAGGGTAAATCAATGTTTAGCATTCTTCTTGTTTTTGTGTACATGTATCATAATTCATTTTTCTTTGTTTTGTCAGGAAACATTTGACCAAGGTTTCTCCAACTTGAGTACATGTATTAAAAAGGCATGAAATTAAACTTATGAAAGAAAGATATGAAATGTAAAGGTTTCCCAAAGCTAATTACAAAAACATGTCTTAAAAAACAGCAATAATTAAGCATAAAGACAGAAAAAAATCTATGCTCAAAAGCAAGCCATAATGAGTGCAGCAAATTCTTGTATATCAAGATAAATTTTAAGGTAACACATTTCAGAGTTCATGTATGGATCAACAGCATCAGATAAATGTTGCAGATCAACATGAAAGTACAGTAAACTGGAAAAGAGAAAAAAAAAAAAAACTGTTTTCACTCACCTCTTAATAATTTGAAACAAATGCCCTAAGAAACTCTATTACAGTGAAAAAAGAAAAGTATGAGGGCAACATTATAAAGCAACTCATCAACCAGAGGAATAAAGATATCATTTACTTTTATACATGTTTTATATTTGTTTGAAAATTATTATTATGATCACTTTACATTTTCTTTTTTTTTTTTTTTTTGGTTAATCTATCCATTTACGTAAATAATCTATAATACAGTGATGATAAGAGAAAATTGTCAAAAAAGAGGAAACTTTTTGGTCAACTCAAAAACATGTAAGAAAACAGCCCTCACCCCTCTCCAACCCATATGCAAGCCTGTCTGATAAAAAAAGAAAGTCTTATTTTGATAGCAAACTATTTAAAAGAAGTTTCATTTTACCGTTGAACAAGTGCTGGGGGGGGGGGGGGGGGGGGGGGGGGGAGGAGGGGGGGGAGGG
>JBCAUA010153892.1:0-22257 GCA_038406235.1 Peronia verruculata | reverse complement strand
CTATCTATCTATCTATCTATCTATCTATCTACCTACCTACCTACCTACCTACCTACCTACCTACCTACCTACCTATCCATCTATCCATCTATCCATCTATCCATCTATTTATCTATCTATCTATCTATCTATCTATCTACCTACCTATCTATCTACCTACATATCTATCCTTTCATCATCCATCCATTGATCCATCCATCTTCTGTCTGCTTGTTTGTATGTAAATCTATCCACCTGTCTGATTACCTTTCTATCCATCTATAACTAACCTTTGTCCAGACTCACCCTGTGATTCGATTTACCTTTCCTCGCCTCCCACGCACCCTCCCACCCACGGGTTTTGTAACTGTTGATTTAAAAAAAAAAAAAACGTCATACGAAACTTTAAAATTAGTTTGTGACGAATAACGTTTCTGCTGCAGCTTCTATGAAAAGCCAAAAGTTATTCCGTGCAAACCTTGCATATAATAAGTAATATCTGCGTGTCACATTGAACTGGACTATGTGACACTGTGGTAACTAAGCCATAAGGTTAGTTAATTCTCCGCCGTATTTGTTGTTATGGTAATTTTTCCGGTTGTTATAATGATTCGGCGTCTTCCGGGTCCTCTCCTGGTTTAGTTAATTAACAACAGCGGAAGGTTCCGTCTCTTTTCCTCTTTTTGCTTTCATGCTGTCTGCTGCAGGGATATGATAGCGGTTGGTACAAATGAATTATAGTGTGAATGAAGAGAGGATGAGTGCATGATTGATAGACGGATTGAATAATGAAGTGTCGGACCGAAGACCTGCTTTTTCAGTAAATTCACTCACTCATTCATTCACTCATTCCGCCTTCACCTACCCACTCACTCACACACTCACATATATACAATCACATACATAAACACATACACACTACCTCATTCACTCACTCACTCACTCACTCACTCACTTACTCAACCATCGACCCATTCACTCATTCAATTACTCATGACCTGATTGACCAACATATTAACTGATCTTCTAACTAAACTTTGTGTCTAACCGCCCAAGTGACTGATTGATTGAGTGACTGAGTAACTGACTGATTGAGTGACTGAGTGACTGACTGACTGAGTGAATGATTGGCAGTGACTGATAGTAGTGGAAAGTTCACACCAAATAACCCTAATTATCTGAAAACTTGTAATTCAATGGACATTAACCCACAATCAACCAGGCTATTTTTATGAAATCTTTAAAGGAAGGTACACATTACATGGCCTATTTGCTCGTCCATCCATGCTAGCCTGAATTTGGGCTAGAAACTCGTGCTATCCGTAATTCCCAGCTAACGGTAAATCAATGCAAATGTACCGAATAACGCCGCTGCGTCTGACGTTTACAGTCATGATTCTGAAATAAACCAGCTAATAGATCCACTGACCTAATTTGGTAGGTAAATGCAATTTCACTGCACGTTTTGGGGACATGAAAGTTCTAGAGTTTTGACAGTATATGGCATATTATAAAATCTTATCATGTCACTTTACCAAGATCCAGCTTAACAAATATACGATACTTTACCGAGTTCCAGCTTAATAACAGCAACAACAATAACAACATAAACAACAAGAACAACAACAAAACTCGTCTAGATTGACTGCTAAAAAAAGCTATATAAATTAATGTTTTCAAGACATCTACATTGCAACATTTAGACAGTAAAATGTGTAAAATTATTAACTAAATTATGTACCAGGTCAAACTTTTTTCTTCGTGTATCTCGAATTTAAAATGAAATACACACGTACAGTCCACTGAGCCACGATCACACGCATGCACCGTCAGAGACTCGTGTCGATTACTTACGTGATATTGCGGGGACAGAGAGAGAGTGACAGAGAGACAGGGAGGGAGAGACAGAGAGAGATACAGAGCGTAAGGTACGGAGAGACATAGAGAGTTACATAGAGGGAGAAAGATATATATATATATATATATATATATATATATAGAGAGAGAGAGAGAGAGAGAGAGAATAAGACAGAGCGATATATAAAGAGAGAGAGAGAGATACAGAAAGACAGAAAGATGGATAGGGAGAGGGACACACAGATAGCTCTACTGAGAGCGAGAGAAAGAGATACAAAGAGAGAGAAAGATAGATACGGAGAGAGAGAGAGATAGAGCTATTGAGAAAGAAAGAGATACCAAGAGACACATAGAGAGAGGCAGATAAAGAAAGACAGAGGAGGTATAGAAAGAGAGATACAGAGATACAGAGATACAAAGAGACAGACAGACAGACAGACAGAGATACAGAGAGATACAGAAAGAGAGAGCTGAACTGTTTACTGTAAGGATATTATTAGGGTGCAATCACACGAATCCACCTCCGTTCTGTATCAGTCCAGGTTCCTGTCTGATTCTCCCCTCTGAAGTCACTGAGGTCTCCCCCATAACAATAACCACTGTAACTTTACACACGACAGATCACAACAGGGGATTGAATCAGACAGGAAACGGATGTGTGTGTGTGTGTGTGTGTGTTGGCCATTCTGACCGTGTGCTTGGACACTTACGGTGACAGGGTGAAAAGTCCATTATTTCACATTCCTACGCACGATGATTAGACGTGTCCTAAAGCATGGTCCTGTTATATCGGGGAGGAACGATTACAGATTGGCGAGGGAGCAGGAAAGAGATGGGGGGGGGTGAAGGAGGGTTTTCCAGAATAATAGCCAGGTCACGAGATAACCTACAAAATAGCACCAAAGTCATACATTTTAATATTATTGTCTTAAAAACGAAACACAAACGAGAAAAAAAAACTATAAGATACCGTATATTAGAAAATCAAAGGGGAAGAATAACAGATTTTGAATCGTTTAATATTCTCGAAGAAGTTACAGTTAACGATCTGAGTCCTGACTCTGAGCTATGGAAACTTAAAAGATCAGAAGGGTCAGCCAGTGTTTATTACAACTTGATCTGAATCAATCATTTTAACAAAGAAAAATAAAAGTCTTTCACAACAGAATGTCGGTTTTCTTCCCTGTGTGGACAATGGACATACAAATGTCTTTCTTTCACTTTGGTCTTCACGTGACACGGTCTCAAGTAAAACAAAACAAAACAAATAAGCGGAAGAAAAAAATCTCGGTGTCACAGGATCAAAACTTACGGTTTTTGGACTTTTCCGTGGAAAAAATAAAATAAATTAGCAACAGGAGAGAGAGAGAGAGAGAGAGAGAGAGAGAGAAACAGCCATTCTGAGAAATAAAAGTTACAATTTTTGGGCCTATTCTATGTAAAAACAAAGCAAGCCAAAACCAAACAAAAATAAACAAACAAACAAAAGAGATGTTTCAGTGATTAAAATTAGTTTCAATATTTGACCTATTCCATGTAAAAACAAAATATATATATATATATAAAAAAAGATTATAAAACATATTTCAGAGATTCTCAAAATTTAAAGTAACCACAGGGTGTGGCCCCCTCCACATTAGGGCCGTGCTTCATTAGAATGGCTACTTAGAATACCACTGAGATAGTGTCAGACATGCTGCCTTGTCTAGCGCCTAGGTATGGCATCACCTGGGGTTCGGAGTTCACTAATTAGTGGGTTGTGAACTCCAAGAATAAGAAAATTGGGTCTTCCGCTGTGTCTTTGCACCCACCCACCTGCCACATAACCTTGGAACAATCCCCCCCCCCCCCCCACCTCCCAACCATCTCTATATATCTATTTCAAGATCTATCCTGTAACAAAATCTTGAGCAAGATTAGTGTTGCCCGCTATTTTCTCGTATAGCTTTGAAAATGGAAACCTGTTTTATTATTATTGTTATTAATATTATTTGCAATAATTTGGATCAGGGAAAAAAAAAAAACTCGTCAAAAATAGCAGTAATCATTTGAATTAACATCCAAAGAACAGTCGGCAAAGCATCACACAATTTTGTCTGTCAATATTTTCTTGTTTAAAAATGTCTGCAGTCTTTTGTCTCTTATGTAAACACGAATGGTTATTGGTGGTTACGCAGACTTTATTGAATACCGAAAATAATTGGAGAATTGTCTCTTAGGTGGAAATCGACGTTAATCATAGGGAATGCTGCCGCCAGATGCACATGCTCCAAGAGTTCTCTCCCCTTATTCTGCTTCATGGCTTTCAAAGATTGATGCACTGTAATATTACTATACGACTGGCGTGGATTTTGACACCGAGGTCTGCATAGTTTGTAAAATAAATAAATAAATAAATAAAAATAGAAAACTGCGTTTGCTGCTGCAGGAATTGAACGTTGCATATGTCTTCGTTCACCATTTATCTGTTTTTCTAAATGATAAACAATATATTTATTGTCAGTTGATGAGTGCACTGAGAGATTCGCAATGAGGTGGTACTTTTAATATTTTTGTGTGTGTTGGGGTGGGGGACGGGGGAAGGGGTTACATTATATACTCTTTGCCACGTTAACAAAGCTAAGTTTCTAGCACGTATTCTTTCATTGTCAGTGAAAAACAATTTAAATATAAATAGAAATGCGTCAATGTCTAATTTCACCGATACCGGCACATGAGGTAGAATAACATTTAAAAAAAACAACAACAAACAAAGAAAGAAAGAAAACAACAACAACAACAACAACAAAATAGAGTTTTCTCAACCTTTGAAATTGATTTCTAACCATAGTTTGGGTTGTCGCTCTTGATGGAAAAAAAAAAGCATTTCCCCCCCCCCCCCCCCCCTTCTTTTCTTATAGAATCAAAGCCGTACCTGAAGGAATTCACACTGAAACACTATACGATTGACTTTTGCCCGGGGACTAACCTTCATCGCGACTGAAAGGCACTGAAAAAATAAAAAGTTGAATACTGGAATTCTTGAAATATCAGACAGAAAAAGATCAAAATAAAATAAAATAGAATCTTTTAAGAACCCGGCTTGTTAAAACAAACAGTGGAAAGGTCTTCCGTACGCGGCAGACTGAGGAGACGGGAATAAACAGAGTGTGAGGGTGAGTCCATTGAAGTGCTGACAGCTGGTGCCAGAGTTTGGTGTCTGTGGGGGGGGGGGGGTGAACTGTGGGATGTGCTAAAGCGTGGATGTACCAAGGGGGTCACCAAATGTGGAGACGGAGTCAAATAGAAGAAAACGCGAGGAGTTGGCAGGGAGGGGGGAGAGAAAAGATAACAAGAGAGGAAGTGCAAGAGATGAGAGAGAGAGGAGGGGGGGGGGGGTGAGGGGGCAGAGAAAGAGAGAGAGAGAAAGGAAAGCGAGAGGCAAGTTTAGGGAAAGGAGAGAGACTGAAAGAATAAGAGTTTTGAAGCTGTAAGGGGGAAGATGTCGGAAAATATGTGGTCTTACTGGGGGAAACTGAGACTGCAGAGATAGAGGGAAGGAAGAGAGGGGAAAGAAAGAGCCGACAAGAGAGGGAGGGAGGGAGGGAGGGAAGATCAGCTGGGAACAAGAGAAGAGACCAAAAAAAAAAAAATAACCGGCGTAATGTGGGAGAGAAAGCACAGGTGGTGAGGCGAGAAGACCCGGGCTCTGGCTGTGCGCAAACTGAAACTGAATTTAATTTGAGATCAGAGAAACATTTTTTTTTTCTTTTTATTTTCAAATAGAAGTGATACACAGACTGTGCCGTTAACCCTTTGGAATCTAGAACTGACAATAGCCATTGAAACTTACAGTCAGCGAAAAAGAAAGAAGATGCAGGAAGTTGAGGTGATAAAGAAGGTAACTGGTTATCAATGATTAACTACGATAAATAAGCCAGTACAGAAATAAACAAGACAATGCATGGAGAGAAATGAAAAAGGAGATCGATACCAAAATCAATAGCCCATGAAATGCCTACTGTTGTCCCACAACTCATCAAATTTCCAAGCCGTCATTACCAGTGTTCTAAAATCTTCTGACGGCATTTCTGAGCTCAGCTTTTATATTACACAAAATCAGTTTGTTATTTGACTCCGGAGTAATGTAAATGCTATTTATGCGAACAAATAAGCATTGAAATGTTGCTGATTATCACTAGTATTGATGTGTTTTCATTTGTTTAGCATGACTGTATGCGTTCTTTTCAAATACATCACAGCTTATCAAACATGATATGATCCGATTTCAACGTTTGTGTGAGAAATAGTTTTAAGCACACAGAATAATAACTTGATATTCATCCCAATCTAACGGTCGGGTCAGTAGCTCCCTCCCATCCAGTGTTTGCTCTAGATCTCACCTAATCGTTGCACAGCTTCCTTCAACAGGAAAGGAAATTAAAACTTGTTTTGTTCCTGGTTCTAAACAAAACGAACGAGCCCTCGCTCTTGACTTGACCGATCTTTGCTAGGACAGCATAGCGCAATGCCAATGTTATGAATACACATTCACTGTCCCTAATACGGAATGAAAACTTTATTACAAAGACCGATTTTCCTCGCAAGACATCTCCTAGCCTGAAAGCGAATGTTTGACCAATTTCTGGCTTTGGCCGCAGTGTTAGGAACGCTCAGCATCGAATACATACCCTGATGTCAAAGTGATCATGCAAGCAAGATTGGAACGCCCATGCAATCCGTCAGCAGCCCAATTTCACATAAGAACCTATTCGGACATGAATGAATCGAGCCCATTGCTATTAGAAAATACTAAAGCAGGCCGCAGGAAGACAATGGAACAGACAGCAACCAGTAGGAAAAATAGAAAACTGTTTATCAACCTACAAAGACATGCTAGTCCTCTCAACTTTAGAAATGTGACGAGGCCGATTTTTTTTTTAGGATGTTCCCAATATACATTAGGAGTGGGACTTGTTTTTCCAAATACAACGGGAATCAGTAACATGATAATTGACCTTATTTTTGAGGCGGGACAATAATTTCTTGAGCATAAATAAATGACATTCTAGAACACAGCAGTATCTTCTGAAATCTCAAGGACTGATGGCATCTCGTCCTTAACAGCGACGGGGATACAAAGAATTTGTGGACGTGATTTGGCAAAACTAAAATGATGAAAAGGTGACAGTTTGCTCTGCTGTGTACTGTTCTTTTCTCACAAGTCTATTAATAAATACATGAAATAAAACAAGAAGAAAAAAAAAAAGGTCCTTGTCTGCCTCTCCTTCTCCCTCCTGGCACTGTGTCCTGCAGGAATGTCGTGGCAAATCCTAATCATCTCATGACATGGCCATACTATTTAAGCCTGCATCTCTTGACCGAGGTCAAAATGTACCCGTAGGTACAAAACGACTTGCCGGAGTCTAACTCTAACATGTAGGTCGACGAGCGGGTGACGAGTGTTCAAGATAGACCCAGTCGCGTAAATAGACACTTCCTTATTAATATCATCCACTACTGTCAGCATCCACTTGACCCTCTGTTATTTCTCTCTCTCTGTGCTTCCCCAGAACTCCATCAACAACCAGGATGAAGTGCTAGTGGCCAGACGCCGCTTGGCTTTGATGATGATTATCATATCAGTATTGTTCGCTGCCTGCTGGCTGCCCTACTACATCTTCAACATCTGCTTTGACTTCGACGTCGACTCGCCGGAGCAGCTGATCAAACTCTACCCTTTTGCCATATTGCTGGGTCATTTCAACAGTGCTCAGGTAACGCTCTTATAAAACCTCCATGCCACAAAAAGAATATACGAATTTTTAATACCACGGCTGAATTGGGGTGGAGGGGTTGGGGGTAGAAAAAAGAATGGTACGCAGAGGTTCCCATCTCACTGTTTTGCAATTTTGCAACTGCTTAAAATTCCAGACACGTTTTCACTCTCTTTCTCTCTTTCTCTCTCTCTCTTATTTCAGAATCCCATCCTGTATTGTTTCATGCACAAGGGCTTCAAATCCTTCGCTCTACGCATCGTTAAGTGCCAGTGCAGAAAGTTCCGAGTGAGAAAACAAGGATCGGTAAGTTGACTGGAGCAGTTGGATTGGTTTAGTTATTCTTCTTTCTTTATTTTACACTCTAGAAACTTCTCGTACCGTATCTGTCATGCCGGGAAGCCCGAGATCATAGTTAGGTTTTACAATTAACGTCTTTCTTTCCCTGTTCACTGCTACTTCTGGATTTTTTAAAATTCTTTTTTTTTTTTAATCATTTTTTTTAGTTGGAAGTTGTAACTTTTTCCTTCATGTCTAGTTTCAATGCATATGTAGAATAACTATCCTCTATGGCTTGTCAACAATCTTTGTTAACACCTTCATTTCCATTCCAATCATTTTGTTGCAGCTGTTTCTTTTAGATGATTCTTCATTGCCTGTATTCGGCAAACAGGGGCCTCTCTTTCATAAGTCAAAGTTGCCAAATTCTTTGTGTGTGTGTGTGTGTGCGTGCGTGTGTGTGTGTGTGTGTGTGTGTGTGTGTGTTTTTGGTTTTTGTTTGTTTGTTTTGTGCTTTTTCCGTTCTGTGATATTGAGTGGCTGATTTCTGATGGAATATTTTGAAAAATTCAATTTTGCACCAAGTAAAACACGAGGAGAAATAAATCTCAGTAACGGGGAGCGCCTTGAGGAAGCACAAATGAGTTGATAGATACGATAATATCATGAAAATACTGCACTTTTTTTTTTCTTTTCTTTAATTTCTTTCCAATTCCTCCTCCTTTTCTCCAATCCACCCACCCACCCCCACCCCTTTCTCCCTAATCTTTTGTTTTCCTCACCTCCATGAAACAGGATAATCAAAGACTACAAGAATAAGAAAAAAAGAATTAAATGATTACTCAAGGGAGGTTATTCAATATATTTTGGAAGCACATCAGTTGCCGCCCGTCCTCCTTCCCTCCCCCACCCCATTAATGATAATAATAATATTATTATTATTATTATTATTATTACGGCACTTTACTGTTAGGTCATTATAATAGCAAGTGGGGAAAAAATGACGGTTACAGGGCGCAGGGGAAAGACCTTTGTTTTCTTTTCACCCAAAAACAAGGCCTATTCTCAGATCAGCTTTAACTCACTGTGGACTTTTTTTGTTTTGTTTTTCTCCAGTTTACTGGCAGCCATAGCGGAAACGGCTCCCTGCGATCCCCGTCCTTCAAGATGATTGGTCGAAAAGACTTCAACAGATTTGACCTAAGGGAAGCTGACGTCATCACTTGCAAAAACGAGACGATTCCCTTGACAGGGGGAGATAATGTGTGAATAGGACCCACAACTCAACACGAAGAGTTGCTGTTCTTTGTCATTTAAATGTGTTTTGTATTGACGCTGTTTTCCTGATCATCAGTTTTTTCTTTTAACACTTAACACACGCTTTTAAGGGACAGTTTACATAAACATACTCATATTGCGTATTGTTATATTTTGCCTGATTATATATTGCTACTTATATATTGCTATATTTGCTACGTTGTACTATACTTTTCATTATTTATTTATTATTATTATTTTTATTTTTTTTTAGATTTTTTAATTTTTTTTTTATTTAGTGATGTGCGCCCAACGGTCTTTTGTAATGAGTATATTGACTATTCCAGCTATAGGCCATGACAATAAGGACCAAGTACAACAATTCTATATTATTATAACTTAAGAGCTAGAGAAACAATTCTGAAATAGTTGCCAAACTCCCAGGCCAATTCTCCGGTTTCCCTCTGGTAGGAGGATTGACGTTAGGAAATGAAACACTGATCTCAGTCACAACACTTTAGATATTTCTACAACCTATCTCTCATACAAGTGGTCAAGTGCTGGCTACTTTCTTTGCACTGGGTGTCTGAGAAAACAGATGTCTTATTGAACATGACTATATATTTAAGCTTACATATCATATTGACATTTCATTTGTCATCTTTAACATATCAAGCACTTAATAAATAGAGATGGTATGACAACGCAAAATATGATATTAAAACTGATGTCTACTTTTTCTGTTTTTGCATGCCTGTAAGATACGCTATGCCTTCCCACGGATTCTGTTCATGTCGTAGATATTTTGTTGACTCATAAGCTCAAGTGTAGACCACACAAAAATTGCCTATTTTGCTGAAAAAACATTCAAGTCGGTGACCAAAACACATCGTCTTCAACATCATCTCGATTGTGAAAACAGGGAAGATTTTTCCTGTGATTCATAGATATTCAGGTACACTTTGGAACTAATGATGAAACCACCTAATGCAATTCTATAAGTAGAAAAATAATCATGTATGTGGAAAGTGTCTGCTTCTCTAAAATTCAATAACACATTTGTACGTGCATTTAGAGGGTTTTCACACTGGCACACGGTCATCAAAATAATCGAATAAAAACAGAATAAACAATGAAAATCAACCGAAATCTGAAATTGGCAATTTCGATGATCAAACAATGTCGTGGACCAGTCAAATCTCTCCGGTATGCCCGGATAATAAATTATTAACCATCTTGGATCGTCTAAACTAAATCTGCCGTTAGATAAGTCCAAACATCTTACAATGAAGTAATGAAATTGAAAAGAGCATAATCATTTGTGGTTCAGTTTCATGTGAAATTAGAATTTAAAACTTATGATGTTGAAAAGAACTGTTCTGGTCACTGACTTACGGAACACTGTGTAATGTGCCATGTAATATTAATGTTGTATAACGATGTACAGAATAATCCATTAAACCCCGTGATAATGCCATGTAAACGTGTCTACGAGTTGCAAAACACTTCAGAGCTGATAGAAACGTAATTATAATAACTCATTGATTATATAGCAACTATATTAACATGTAAAAGTCGGTTTGATTTAATTCTACCATGTGCCCGCCTTTAACATTGGGGATATTTCCCCCTTCATGATAGGCCTATCTGTTCACAAGAAAAATAACTGGATGACCTTCAAATAAATGAAACTATAATCAAAGAGGTTTAACAGTTTTGTCTTTTTATATCTTTTTTTTTTTTTTTTTACACTTTTGGACTTAGAATTAATCAGTTTTACCTTTTAATCAAAGTCAGGTCTTCAGTCAGATGGTAGCGACATTAAAATACTCCATCTATGAAGGTTAAGGTGAAAAGAGTTTGATTTTTTGTTTAATCAATGTTTTGTTTTCAAAATAAAATTGTTTGGGTCGGGATTAAACAGCCCATCAGCACGATTACAGCCAGATATCGCTAATCATCGCTGAATATAATTACGATTTAAGAGAAAATGTATGTTAAAGAATGTGTTACTAGTATTAAGTGGTTGATCAAAGATCGTCAAGGGAAGTTTTTAAAAAGGGACTATATGTAAACACTTGGACCCTCCACTGGCTTGCCGTATGTGCTCAATAATAAAACAGTCATGTTTGTGTTGACTGCAGATATTGTGATTTATGATGTGATTGTCTTTTGATGTGATTTTTGTACATAGATCTCGTTGGTGAAATAAACAATGTCATGCTTGTTATTAACATTTTTCATATTGTTTACTCGTTGACTATTTGATCCATCAGCAAACAGAAAATTATCAGCATTAATTTTATGTGCTATGTCCAGGAGAAAGGTCCTTACTATGTTCTGTCACATTCTGGCTCCCCCTTTCAGCCATCTGCGGACAGGCATCTCGCTTGTCCTGTGTTAGCTAAACCCTCCTGACAGTCCTCATGAGGGACAGTTATTTTGTCAATGCATTTGGTTTTGTGTTCTATTTAATTGTGTATCACTGTACAAGAAAATTACTTTTGGAACAGAGAGGACAGCCGATCTAACTGATTGCCATTACGGTACCAACACAGATCACTTTATTAACAGTCTGCATAGTCACAGATGGCCATAGCATTGCTGTAGATATGTTGCATTTCCCACCGTTTAGTCTTTGATTTGCCGTGAGGGTAAACTAAAATAAAAAAAAGTAAAAGTGCTATCCACTGATCCCTAAGAGGGGAAATTGTCTTGGCCATTTCAGACCGCGTCGCCGCAGTGCTGCACCACTGTACTTCCCCCCATATACATCAGGTACCCGTTTTATAGATGGGTGGTCTGAGGAAAATTGTGTGTTATGTATCATTCCTAAGGACACAACATGCAACTGTTGCGATTCGAACCACCGACCTCTGCTTCCAAAAGCTGCAGCACAAATCACTGAGCTAACACGCCAACTAAAACCCTCTCTGACGATTTCATTCCTTTAAGAAAAATGTGGTGGGGAAATCTTGCCGTTTTCAGAGCAATTTAAAAACATTGTCAAATTACAGAGAAAACACAATCATGAAAAAGATCGAAGAAATCGCATTTTGCCGACTGCTTTCTAAAAGGGGAGTGATAACAGAGCAGGATGTTGGTCGTAAATGCTCTTTAATAAATGGGTAAATTTTAAAAAAATAAATAAATAAGTATATAAATAAATAAATGAATACATAGATAAATAAACATACTGAACCTAGATGGAAAAACAACTTGCTTATCAAATACTGAGTAAATGAATGATAAAATGAATAATGAAAGAAAAATTAATTAATTAATTTATTTATTTATACATAAATAAATAAAATAATAAATAAATAAACAATGATTAATCCTGAGACTCAGCCGTACGATTCTCGCACTCGAATTGTGAGAAAATAGAGCCAACATGACAGTTGAAGCTTTCAGAAAAAGTGAAGTGATGGAATTTGTATTCGTTTGTGTATAGATTTAATACGCATCAATACTGATGATAGCTGTGTTGAGCCGAGCACAGTGAGAAACATTTACAAGTCAGAAAGAGAATCAAAGATATGCGTAAGTTGAACTACCCGAGATTGTGAAGGGAGGCTATCAAAAAAGGATATGTGTATACATGCGGCGATATGACGCAGCCACTGTCTAATTAACCTGTTATAAATGAAAACGTCCTCTTTTTTATTTACTTTTTTGTTGAAGTTTATTTATTTATTTATTCATTTATTTATTTATGAGTTTCTACTGAGCTATTAATAATCACATTCATTTCTTCTTTTTTTTTTTTTTTTATGTAATGCAACAAGACAAACTTTCTGGTCTTTAGAAAGAGGTCTCTCGGTTTTTAGTGTTTTGTCAGTAAAACTGAATGCGCGCTTTAAGACCGACCGACAAGTTCACAAAAGCAGGGGATTTTCCATTTCTGTGGAATCTCAGAATTTCATTTCGGTGAGTTGGAGCCCTGATAACTCGCGAGAAAGGGAGGTTGAAATGTGTAATCAATCCGAATGATTTGGAGTTTCTATCTTGTGTTAGAACTAAGAGAGACTGTAGATTCCAAATTAATAATATGTCAATTTTTTCTATACCACAATCGCACAAAATTTATACTTGCTGGACTGTTGGTAATAACAAAATATTGATTTTTTAAAAAATAATTAGATGAAGTAATAATACGGATAAACTAGTAAACTGAAAAATAAATTATGAAATCAATGAACATAAAGGAAAAAATAAAGAATTTAAGCAACATTAGCAAAATTAATGAATAAATGGATACACAAATGAGTTAATAGACGCGTAACTGAAAGAATGAAGAGAAATAGAAAGAAGCTCAGGTCGCACACATTCAATTCCGGGTAATGAAAACGTCAAATTTGAAAAAAAAAAATTAAATTAAGTTAAATAAACAAATAAATAATCATAAATAAATAAACAAACAGATCTCAGGAACCAGTGAGTAAGATACTTCAGAGAGCAGAAAATTGTTACATTTCCCGTGTCTCTATCTGGACCTTCACTTTAGCATCACAAAAACTGCACTTTTTCCTGAGGTACTGACATCCTGTAAAAAATTTCTGAACAATTTGGCGCTGGCAGTGATAGATAGAAAGAAATACATAAACAAGTAAATTATTAAATAGACAGATAGATTTTTTAAAAAAGCTGAATAAATTAATTAATAATAAATAAAATAAATAGAGTATATAAATAACTAAAATAACAAAATAATAAATAAAGAACTGCGGGATAGGAAGACTTACCGTCTAGTAATACCAGTTCATCCAGTTTATCAGGGTGGGGTGGGGTAGATGGGGGGCCGTTGGGTAATAAGGGACAAGAAAGGAGGTGGGATTGGGGGGAGGGGCTGACGGAGAAGGGAGGGGGAGGGTAGGAGAAACGCCCCTGACTCTCAGTGGCTCAGGTGGTGTCAACTATCACTGGTCACTCTTCGGGTTTCTTATGTGTATGGTGATGGTGATGTGTGTAGCCCTCGTTGTTCTGTCGATGGTGTGTCCTCTCCCAGGACTGTGTTGTGTGTGATCAGCATTGTGACTGTGTGTACCAGCCCATCGTACCGCTATGATTGTGTCAGGAAATAAAGAATTTGATGATTTGTATCATGATGGTTTTGGAGCTAATTATTTCTCGTCTTTGTTTGTTTTTATGATTGTTGTTGTTGTTGTTGTTGTTGTTGTTGTTGTTGTTGTTGTTGTTGTTGTTGTTGTTGTTGTTGTTGCTGTGTTTTGTTTTTGTTTTTCAACAGAGAAAAAAAAAGATGAAACCACACCTGGTTACCATTTCAAAGATCTCATTGTATTATTGGTGGTGTATTTTGCTCGAGCAAATTTAGGGACAGTGAACATTTCTGATTTATCTACAGAGCTCTTAAAATAATTTCGTAATGATGTTACAGCTTGGACATAATGTAGTCAACTTCTCAGTTTTTTCATTAATCTTCTTGTTATGCCACAGCTTACTATAGTAATTATAATTAGAACCAAGACAGTGAAAAAGAATTTATCACTTCATTTTACAACTGTTTCAAAGATCTTGTGTTCTTTTTACAGATTCTGTGTTGGGTACTAGTCATTTTCATCCTTACTTTCACCAAAGTCTGCATTGCCATGGAGTTCCGCAAAGAAGGCAAGAAAGCGTTGCTGTGGACCGGGGCCTCACAACAAGCTGGTTCTTTGGCCGGGGCTGTCATTACTTTTGTTTTCGTCAACGTTCTGAAGAAATTCCAGGTTGCCAACCCGTGTATGAGAGGATGAGATACTTCTTGTGGTCCACCCGATTTGGTTCACACAAGTTCGTAGCTTAAGCCTTCAATCCTTTGTTCCTGAATTTCATGGCTCTGTCTGCAGTACGATGTAATAGCTTTGCTGAGCAAGGGTAACAAAGAGTTTTAACTTTATGAAATAGTCTAAAGTTTTGTAAGGGATTCTATAAAGGATGCATCAGAAGGTTTAGAAAGTGAAACCTTCAATGGTATGGACCTATTACAAGATTGGCTGGGACTGTCTCTCTAGGTGAGTCATAAATATTGATCCACAGCGTCATTGAGCGGACCCGAGAAAGCTATGCAAAAACTAATGCATTGGCAAGTGATCGACACAGATGAATGTAGCTGGTTCTGTACCATTTCAGAGCTTTCACATTGGCCATATCTGTGCAAGAAACTTACGCTAAAAGTAATATAGGACCGGGATCAAGTTTGCAGATCAAGGTGCCTTTTCAGTTTCTACACTCGGAAAGTTAAACCATGAAATACATCAGGTCACAAAGCTTACTGTCATGCGGCGTTTGGACCTCAAGACATGATTTGACAGAATATTGTATTATTGGAAAGTATTGGCGGATATTTTTTTCTTTTCTGCAGTTGTTGCTAGTGTTGTTGGGTGTAATGAATCCTAACCCAAAATCAATGTGAAAAGTGGCAGCTGAAGAACTAAGTCATTGCTTGGAAACAAAACACCACTAATCCATGGACCAAGAGAAATGCTGCACATCAGGGTATTCTGTTTACAATTTGATAACGTTGAAGATTTAATGTACCAGAAACGTATGCCTGAACACTGTTGTAAACTGTTAATTACAAAGTCATAAAAAGCAATCAAATCTTCCTCAAGTATTGAAATCATATCATCGTTTCGCTCCCATTTAGCTCACAATATAGAGCTAAACATCAGGATTAACATGTCTTCATAATACACGAGAATCCTGTACATACAAGCGCTTGCCCAGATTTTTATGTCATTAGCCAGAATAAAATATTGGGAAAAGCCAATTTACACAGTGATTCATTCCAATGATTATTTCAGTATAGTCATAAACTGATTATTTTAAAGAAATGCTGATACTGAATAAGGTTTCGGTGTTACTGAGTGTAACTTTTGAACTCTATTTGTGGTGAAAGGAAGGTTGTGACAACTGTGTACTGATAGTGAATAACCTTTTGCCTTAATTAGATATAATCATGAATAACATTCCAATTGTTGCTCGATGATAATGATTTGAAATTTGTTTTAGACATTGCCATTTATGTCTGTTGTCTGTTGGGACAACATTGCCATTTATGTCTGTTGGGACGCACTGTTCACTAAAGTTATACCTCTTGAGTGCTAGTAGATAAGTAGATGAATGTGATATCATGAATGGAATATTTTGCGCATCTTACTTAGTGTATGAATCCAATATTTAACAATTAGGAAGTTGGGCTGGGTTGTGTTGAGGTTTAACAACACATGAACACAATCTTGGCTATATTGTGTCAAACACGGTAAGACACGTTTACACGTTAAGAAGAAGAGAGGAAAGAAAGCCGGACAGAAGACAGGAGCAAGGAGAGAGAGAAGAGATGTCTTCCCTAGAATGTCGAAGATGGCACTCCAGGACAGACACCACACCGATGGCGGGCTGACATCGCCTTCAGGTGGGAGCAGAGAACCTACTTATAAACCCCGGGCCCTCGCGGGGGCAACAGTTTGGAAGTGTTGATGCCGGACTCAGGCTAATCCATTGACAATCCTTCCACAAGCACAGATCGATTGGGTTTTTTATACAATCATTTCAAATCAGATCTGATTCCATTTAGGTGTGTAGCTCAGCGCAAAAATAACAAAACTTCGTGGCGATTCGCTTTTGGCTTCCTACAGCTTATGAAAGTTACTAACCTAAATGTTGATGAGATGACAAGTTAAGATAGAGATCATGGTGATGGTCGGGTTACAGATTGTCTGGGTTTACTGTTTCATTATACTTTATGTCATTGTAATCCAAAGCTTCACTGCAAGCAAAAGTGTCTTTAATATTACTGCAGTCGCTCGTCTAGATGAGGAGTCTCAACTGGTGGGTTCCGACCCCTTTGGGGGTTTGCAAAAGCCCTGGCAAGAGGGTTGCATAACTTAGTACTGGCTTGAGATAAACGAAATTTCAAATCAAGCAGTTTCATCTTTTTATGCTGTCATATTTTTCTATTTCGATCTTGTAAAAAAGCGTGTTCCTGCAGTTCAATGTCATTAGATGACATTTAGGGAGTTTTTATACATACCTGTGTGTGTATTTGTTTCTGCAAGTGCAGTCACTGAAAACGAAATGTAAATCTAGCTGCTGATAATAGGGGGTCGCGTGGATTGCAAGCTTTTGAACAACGGGTCGCGAGTGCAAAAACGTTGGGCACCACTGACCGAGGCGGGCAGGTGAAGCAATTACGTTCCCATGCTTCAGTGCCGTGGTGGTACTTAATTACATTGCCTTCTCCTGCTCTTGCGGTGCCTAGATCTTCCCATGTTTTAATGATCATGGCCCACTGAGTTTCGTCGGATGAATGGCAGGATATCTATCACATTGAACTGATATTCTGGCTGATATTTTCTTATGTTTTTGTTCGTTTGCCCCCCCCCCCCCCCCTTTCCTGGAATTTAGAGAGACCATTGAAGACAGAGCTACCTCAGATAGATCTATCTTTGACCGTTTTACTCTTGCGGATGGCCAGCAGATGAAGGGTATTATGGCTGTGTTGATTTGATTTTTTGGTTATCTCCATTATGTGTTGTTTCCTCGTATTTGTCGCTACGCGCTCTGTTCTTTCTGGGTTTTAGGTAGACCAGTGGATCTCTGATCTTCGTCTTTTTTTTAAATGAATTTTCTTTCAGTTAGATCTTCATATAGAAACGCCAGAGAGTCATTTATATGATTACTTATAGCATGTGAGATTGTTCTGAGGCTAGAGGATACTCGCTGTGATCTCCAACAAGAGCTAGTCGCGTTCTTTAGCAAAGATCAAAGACTTTTACTTCAAAATCCAAGAGGATTAGTTTAAGCTGAACCAGCCAAAACCAAAAGTATTTGTGTCGCATTTTACCCATTTTGAGCCAAGGCGGAAAATAATAATAATCCATATTTTTTTTTCTTTAAATTAAAAGATAAGGAGAGAATAACCGTCAAAATCTAAGGTACAGATTGCAAATCTGAAGTAGCTGGAATAACATATGACTCAGAAAAACAAACAATCAAGAAAAACTTCAGTTTTCTAAAAAAAACAATAATAATAATAATAATAAATCCTCTTAAACTGCACTGGAGTAAGCCTACTTTTCATCCCAGTATCTTCAACTGACATTATCGTTGCCTGCTTTATATAAAGGAAGATCTTATCTTGTGTTTTGGGTCATGTTCAGATCAGTCTTTTCCATGTAGAGATATGCTAGATATTTACAGGAATAGATAAAGTAAGGACAAACAAAATATTGTTGCTGTAATTAAGACATTGGTTTTGTATGAGTGGACGAAGGGGAAAAACCCAGCGTTCGCCGACTGAAACTATTAATTTTCGTAACAATCAGTTTTCCACGAAATGGAAGGTATTTGTGTATTTATGTTTTTATTTGTCATGAATGCCGCTTGCATATTGTTACTATTATATTTTTCGTATTTCATGACTTTGTACTGTATGGATCGGTGATCTGACTTACCACAGTATTGACTAAGTCATCAAAGATGTAACTGAATGAATGTATTGTTTATATTTGCAAAGTGATTGGCAATTGAGTAAAGATTTATTAGTGCTGGGGATTTAGAGAGCAGGATGAAGAAACAGAGAGAGAAAGAGTGAAAGAAAGCTAGAGAGGATGAGGAAAGATTGAACAGAAGGAAGGAAAAAAGGAAGGAAGAAAGAGAGAAAGAAAGAAAGAAAGAAAGAAAGAAAGAAAAAAGAAAGAAAGAAAGAAAGAAAGGAAAGAAAAGAAAGAAAGAAAGAAAAGTGAAACAAATGAAATAAAATGAAAGAAATATAAAAAGAAGAAGAAAAAGTGAAGATAGAGAGCAAAAGAAAGGGGTAAAGGAAGCAAAGGGGGAAAAGAAAGATGAAAAGAAAGGAGAGAAGGAAGGAAGGAAGGAAGGAAGGAAGGAAGGGTGACAGAAAGATAAGAAGATTAGAAAGAAATACGGGAGAAAGAAAGGAAGCGCGACGGCACTAAAAAGAAAAAACAAATGGAGAATTTTATTAACTCGTATGAAATGACACCTTTACAACATGCATAAAACGTTGTTTATGGGTTCTTCCAGCCTTTACATTGTGATTTTTCTCATTATTAATTCGTTATCCAGAAGTTTGTGTTATGATTGAATCATATATTTATTATTGTCATCACTGCTGTGATCTCAACAAAAATTAAAGAATTGTTCAGTTTTCTCATCCTCTTTTTGTTTAGTGTGATGACAAAAAATTGTGTTTTGTTTTGATTTGTTTTGATTTGATTTCTTCATCAATATGGTTTTGATGGAGAAACAATAATATCTAGATCTTAGGCCGTAGCCACAGTGCATCTGTGTCTAACTCTTGCACTGCAGCCGTTCACAACTCTTTAATTTCAGTTCTGTAGAGATTTTTCGATAAGTGTTGTGATGCCTGCATTAATACATGTTCTAACATCCTGATCCCCATTTTTTATTAGGAAGGTAGTGGGGTGGAGGGGGTATTGTGTTGTGTGTGTTTTGGTCCTCATAACTGTTGACAACATACAGTCTGAACACTAATTTGTTACCTAACAAAAGGAAAAGAAAAGAAAAGCGCAAGATTTCAAAAAATAGAAAACATGAATAAATAAATGGTTTATTGAAATAATGTATACACATATTGTATCAGTTATTGTTATAATTTGTCCTCATTGTTTGTCTTTACAATTGTATAATATCACTTTTATCAAGCCGTTTAACAAGGGACATTGTAAGTACATGTACACAACAATACAAAGAAAGAAAAGCGCAAGATTTAAAAAAATAGAAGACATGAATACGGTTGAGCGGGGACGCCGCTGTTTGGGGCAAAATAATATTTATAATAATTTATAGAAAAAAAAAAAACAAACTCAAAAATGTATATCTAGAAATGTTATGTGACTACGTCATTCAAGCCGACAAAACTCTACTTTAAGAATTGAGAAGCTCGATACATAATAATGATACAAAAAAAAAACTAGCCTTCCGTGTCATAATGATAAACGGAGATAACTATCTGGTATATAAAATGAAAGACTTCTCCACATCTACGTCATTTCATAAAGACAAAGTAGGGATACAACGACACAGGATATTAATGGAGCTTGTCACAGATTTTATTATTAATTGCCATCATTATTCTCACGCCGAATGCCATGGGACGCAGTGGCTCAATGGGTATGGCGTCTGCTCATGGAGCGGCCGGGATCGACTCGCGGGTTCTGCATCGGGGGAAGACTGGACACGAAGATCGAAAACCCGCATTTTTTTCAGGGACTCAACGGTCCCTGGCTTCCTGTGGGTAATAAAGCCCGACGTCTAGCCTTCTCGGACAAGGGCGAATTTATTTCGAAGTTCCCGTGTGTACGTTACGCACGTTAAAGAACCCTTGGCAGTTCAAAACGAAAGGAAGAGTAGGCCTGAGTACCGCTGTCCGGGCAAAACGTCCAAATTCCAATTTCTACCCACAAAATTTCTCAACCAAAATTGACAACTTCTAAAAAAGCCGAGATAATCCTATCTCTCAGGATTGAAAGGCTTAAGAAAAACAAGCGGACACAACACGGCGAATGTCGTGAGAATGCCATGCAAGAGCCAACAGTCGAGGATATCCGTTGTTCTCGCCCTCTGTTGTTTTACAGCAATGCTATGACTGTCTCACTGTTCCATTGTTTGTCACTGTACGTGAGGCAAACATCGTGTGATCTGCCTGCTCTGCATTGATTTGCTTGCCACAGCCTATCAATATTCATCCTCACGATACAGAAAAAAAAAATATTAAGTGGGGTTGAGCATTTGCAATGTAGTAATCATTTTGATCAGCCTTATTATTTTATTTCCCTTTGCCAGACACAAAGAGGTATTAACCAGGCTTAGTGAAGAAGAAGAAGGAAAAAAAAAAAAAAGTGACATCTGCGCCCTTTACTTGTAATATAGATCTACCTACCACATCAAAAATTCCAAAAACAAACACAGCATAAAGATTTTTTTTTTTCTTTTAGTAATTTAGCTTTCTTTTATAACCAGTCTTTCGAATGACATAAAGTGAAGCTTCTTCTTCTTTACACTGCTTTCTATACACTTCCCGTGTCAAACAAAGTGATGTAACAGGGCTGGTCACATAGATCTCCAATTACGACAACATAAATAGCAATGGCTAGCTTTTTATTATTAATATTCTTATGTAATCATTTATCATAATAGCATGAACTATTTTGACACGACAAAAATTTTATTATGGCCTAATATTCTTATCACTAACACACGGTCCTGGCAACTGTGGTTACAACATATAAAAAATTAATTACATTAAATTAATAAGTTAGGGAAAAAAAACTGACCACTACAACATGCAGTTGGTAATTCCGATTAATAATTTTAATCACAACAAAGTAAAAAAAATAGCATTAGTGTAAAAACATCAACATGAAAATATGTTCAGTGTGACTTCTCCACCCCCCCCCCCCCACCCCCAACCCCAGGACAAAAAAAAAGGGGGGGGGAAGAGAAATCAAGAAAAGTAACTTTCTTATGAATGTTAGACCGTCAAATAAAATCAAATGAGACAAAAGCTTATTGAACGAAAAAAAACAACAGAAAAATAAAAACAGAAAAAAAAAAAAAAAAACAATGAGAAGTAACATAACCGACTATTTACTATCTCGAAATAAAAGTATCATGGCAATAAAACCCAAGTGTCCAGATTCACTGTGGTCGAAGCGACTACGAAGAGCATAATAGTAATGAATAATTTTGACCGTCATCCAGATAATTTCCTTTTGCCAAGTAAAAGCGGTATAATAGAGGCATTCTAAAGATGGGGGAGAAAATCTCTTTTTCTCACATTTGAAACACGAGTAACCGAAAGTTCCAATATTCAACATGTGATGAAAATAGTTTTTTCTCACTGAGATCTTTTTTTTTTTTTTTTTGCTTGTTTGTTTGTTTTCTGATTTTTTTTTTTTTTTTTCTGATTTTTTTTTTAGATGTTTCTAATAACAAGAGAACGAGTCTTTATTTATGTATTTATTTATTTATTTTTTATTTATTTATTTATTTATTTATTTATTTTTTTTGTTTCTAAATATTTGAATTTCGGCAATTATTATTTTATTATTATTTTTATTATTATTATTATTATTATTTG
>JBCAUA010153781.1:5791-22257 GCA_038406235.1 Peronia verruculata | reverse complement strand
CCGCCCCCTTTCCCAAACATCCACTAATCAATGTCATTATTTTATACGTGCGTGGTTGGACTACTACTGCTGCAGTAGCCTACATGGACCATACAACTGTACTGCCTTTTACCTGAACGTAGTGCAATACCCAAGCTCTTTTTTTCTTTCTTTCTTTCTGTCTTTCTTTTTCTTTCTTTCTTTCTTTCTTTCTTTTTCTTTCTTTCTTTTTTCTGAAGTGTTTCAATCCTAAGAAAGTAGGATTATCCCGGCTTCACAGGGGTTGTCTGTTTTTGCTGAACATTTTTTTTTTTTTTTTGTGTGTGGGTAGAAATTTGGAATTTGGAAAATTTGCCCAGACAACGACAACCCTCCTACTCTTCCTCGATATTGAACTGCAAAGGGTTATTCAACGTGCGTAATGTACACACATTATTAACCTTTATCCAAGAAGACTAGACGTCGGGCTTCCCTACCCAGAGGAAGTCAATGGGCCGATGAGTTACCGTTACTGAAAAAATGCAGGCTTTCGACCTTCGTGTCCTTCCCATCCTAATGGGAAGACCCGCGAGTCGATCCCGGCCACAACCTCATTGAGATTACAGTTGTTTTCATCATGACGCAGACGCCAAACCACATAACCACGCCTGCCCCTTAGCCATGTTCACCAAACAATAATAATTACATTAGATAGGCTGCAATGTGTCCGTAAAGTTACTATACAGTTCGACTGAAAACAACTCAGAGAAATAGACATACTAAAAAGAACTCTGTGAAATAAAATTCTTCGAAGGAACTGTCTCTGGAGAGATTTACTTGGATGAACTGAAGACTGGCATCGTGCGTGTTTGCATTGAAATGATGACCAGATTGTCATAACTTGCATCTTTAGCAGGATGGAGCCCTGCACGTAGGCCTAGGTATATACAAGGACCTTTACAGGGCACCCTATATGTCTGTAGACTCAGAGAGGAAAGGCAAGGTAGAAGCTGGAAAAAGCAGAGCAAGTATAAGCCACTGTGGTATCAAATGCAGGATACAACTTCAGTTGTCTGAATAGCGTATGGAAAAAAGCCGCGTGGTTGTGGCAGTTGTAGTGGTAGTAGTAGTTGTAGTAGTAGTTAGTTGTAGGCTAATAGTGGTAGTAACACATGCACTACTAGTAGTAGAATAGTAGTGTAGTGGTAGTGATGATGGTGATGGTAGTTGTGGTAGTAGCGTTGTGGTGGTGGTGATAATAGTAGTAGGCTAGTAGTGGTGTTAGGACATGTAGTAGTAGTAGCTGCTACTGGTAGTGGTGGTTGTTGGTGATAGTGATGGTAGAAGAGGTGAAGGAAAAGGGAAAAGAAGAAGAAGACTAAAATGAAAAAAATAATAATTGTAGCTATTCCAGGTGATGAAGCTATCACTAGGCCTACTGTGTTGGGTTTCGTTGCTCATCAAGGATAGTGGTGATGACCGAAAGCTTCCTGTGTTATCTTCGTTTATCGTTGTTGAAATTGCAGTTTCCTCCAAGACGCCAACACACTTCGGTCATACTTGACTTCCATTGGCCTAGTCGTAGCACCGCCAAATGACAGCTTTCAAATGTTGTTATTTTATAATCAGTTTCAGCGCAGCCATCTGACCATTCAGTTTTAGTGCAATCTCCGAGTATTTCACCTTTCCTATTAACTGCCGTCTTCCCCTCCTCCTCTGTTCTCTATTTACTACAACGCGCCGGCATTAGGCCTACGCAACTCCTTGGGCCTAGAGAATCTATCAAGGCAGGTACGCAAAACGAATGGAAAGTAGGTCAGCACATTGAGGGCTGACTCGACTGAGTGTGTAGGCAGTAGAGCCTAGTTGAAAGCGTCTGTGTGGAGGCGCCCTTCCTCATTCGTTAGCAGTACTCAAGTGTCGTTTGCAGATGTGCACAGCATACGTTCATCAGCTCTAAGTGGGCAACGTGTTTATTATTTGTGTTATCTGAGTTTCGGCCTTTAACATTGTGGGGTTCAAAAGATCTAGATTTGTATCTAGACCAAGACAGTTATTGTGTTTTTAGGCCTTTAACGTGACACCTAGATCAAGGTGTGGAACTAGATCTCGATCTCGATCTAATTCAGTTACACTTTTGTATAGATCTAATCTAATTTAATTTCACAAGACCTAGAATCTAGATCTAACTCAAGTGCTGTGCAAGCGAGGCGTGGAACCTAGATCTAATAACAACATTTGGTAGGCCTACAAAATTTACGATTAAGTGGTACGATACTATTTCGAGAATCACGAAGGCAGAACTGTGCTTTTTATCAGGACCCATGACGATGAACTACTGAAGTAACATTGCTGCGTGCATGCTGTAAAACATGTACCTAGGCTACATCAAGACCTGTAAATACATGCACCATTAGATCTACTGATCTTTTGTTATAATGTGTATACTATAGCCAGGACAAATCGGAACTTAACAGTTGGGTGAATTTCCTGAGAACTGACACTGAGTACTCACTGGTTCAACCTTTATGTGCCTTGAACAATTTCTAAGTTCTTTTTGTATTGAACACGTTCATTATTAAAAAAAAAATAAAAAAATTAATATACAGTTCATCCACGATTTTACCATCTGAAGGACAATAAATTGAAGTAGCAATGTGCTATTCTGCTGCAGCTTAGAGTTGATAGATCTATACTTTCAAATGTTGAGTATGAAGTGAAAGACGATTATCACAAGTTAGAGTATTATTCAGAATGGGAAGGAAGTGTTCCGTTCATGGATGCAAGAGTGGATATCCCACTGAAACAAAAAAGTCAGGCTATAAGAAAATTCCAATTTATAAGTTTCCAAAGAACAAAGAGGAACGCAAAAGATGGCTGGATAATATATCCAATGCGATAAACAGTGAGGTAACAATCTATATGGGCATATGTGCTCTACATTGGCCTGAGGATGTGAAATTGATTCGTCATTCAGGAAGATATCACGTGCCATCAGAGCCCCCTTCAATATTTCCCAATATTGATGAATCGCACGTACCTCGTGTTACTCTGTCAAGACCAAGGCGTCAAGCTAAGCCAAAGATTGATGCTGGACACCACAATCAGTCCACCACTGCACGAACTACTGTGAAGTGGAAGACAAAAAAATCTGCTCCGGCGCACCGTAATAATCAATCCACTACAAATAGATCTACAACTACTGCAGTTCCAATTATAAAGTCTTTTACCAGTATTCTTAGTCCGTCCACTACCATATGTCGAAAAAGCTATTCTATGACTGAAGATAACAGTCAGGACATAACAGTGAGGTCAACGACAAAGACAGAATCTATCACTGCACACTGCGATGGGCGTCACAGTCATTCCAGAGCCCCAAGTCCAGCTGAAAACTGCACGTCTGAGGATAGCCGTCAGTCAACATTAAGTCCAGTGACAAAAACAGTGTGCAGTAATGGATTTTACCATCATGTCATTACTCCCAACATTACATCTGATACTTCTCTGGGATGCACTAGTCCAGACATTGGTCAAATGGTGAAGATTGAAGAAACCGACTGTTTCAAAACCGACTCGTTTGTTTCCACATTGTCTTCAAAACTTTCACAGCACGGATTTGTTTCCATGGACACACCAGATTCACCAACGAAAATTATACTTCTTAGTAGTACCCGTGATGGTCCAGTTCATACTTATTCACTGTACCTCAGTGTGTTAGAGCGTGATGAGGACAGAATACAGAAACTGCGATATGAAGCCTACAAATCAGTGAAATGCTTGAGCCACTTGACGTATGAGGGCACTCTGGCATGTTGGAGTCAGTTAGATTTTCTACTTCAATTCATCACGACACCTGCTGAAGACGAAACTGAAAATCGAATAATGGAACTTCCATGTACTCAGAATAAAGCTCAGGAATATCCGTAAGGACAGACATTATTTGAAAGGTTTTCCCAAGCAACATTATACAGCCAAGGTTGTCAAGAGAGTTTATTTTGACAGCACATAAAAGAAATTGATATTGGCTCCTGAGGAATCAAACATTTACAAAGAAAGGCCCAAATTCATCCTAATCTTATCCAAAACTTATCAGATTTACCTAACATTTCATCATGTGCCGGAAAGTTGTCTCTATAGATATGAAAATAGTACATGAATTTCTTTTCTAACTTAGAATTTGGTTGCTTGTGGAAATCTCTTCAGGTCTACATGACTGTTAAAGCATCCTCTTCAACTGTTTTCAAAGAGTGTTCATCAAAGAATTGATCAGTCAATTCCTTTCTGGCAGTTTTTTTTTTTTTTTTGCTCTCTCACTCTCTCTCTCTTTTTAATGAGACAGTTGCTTTCTTTAATTTTGATATAGTGTATATCAGCACTACATTCTTACAGTGATAATTGTGTGTCTTCTCTTTCTTTCTCTCCTTCCTGTCTTTCTTTTTCCTCCCCTAAATGTGAATGTCTTCTTTCTATGACCATCAATGTGTATTTCAAATGTCCCATTTTGCTGTCCCCTTCCCCCTTCTCTTAAAATTCCTTCTCATGTTTCCTTGAAGCATGCAAATGCATGATAGAGTATCTGATGAGCTAAAGAAGAAGAGAAGGAGGGAAAGGAGGAGAGTCAAAAGTAAGGATGGACGGAGTGAAGTAATGATACAGGTGCTATACACATAAAAATATACCATTCATTATATTTTTTATTATTTATTATTTATATTTATATTTATTATATTATTTACTGAATATGATTAGTTGTTTATAATGTTAAGATTTATTTTGTCATTACATGTTTTTCAAATATTTCTCTTCCAAAAGGTGCCTGTCCTCACTGCTGAATCAGCAAGCATACCAGAATCTGCAATCTCACATCAAGATGGAGGCTCCAGAAAGTGATGATAGCAACTAACGAAGGACTGCCTGGCATAGATGTTTCTGTTAGAGTGCCGTGCTTAGATGTTACACTTTTTTTACAGCCCGAGCCTTCATTGAGCTGATCGTTTGCATGTCCAATCATCAGTTTGTGCCAAGCTGTTAACCAGTTTGATACAGGATTCAATCTTGTCATACCACGGCACCGATACCAGTAGACAGTGATCATACAGCATGAGACTGATGCTAATATTGATAGATCTATAGTAGTCAAAGTGGCCATTATCGTTTCATGGATTACATGAATGCTTGAATACAGTCTGTAATGTGGCTTAAGTCTGTTTGATAGATTAGAAGTAACAGATCAGTTCTATTCAAGCAAATTGATGGCCACCGCACTTGTTTTTGAAGAGCTCAAAGTGATAATATCATCATTTTTCACCCCACAAGTTAAGGGCCAACATTAAGGCATAGATAATGTTGCTGCTTCCTCTCTTTCTAGGCCAAGTGCTGACTGGAGGGCATTACAGGGCTGAATAGCAGAATTGTGACTTGCCATTGTGTAAAGCTTGAAGTACATGTACTATATTTTGCAAAGATTTATTTAGACATCACTTTCCAGTGTCTGGACATTTGTTTGGTTAAAGGAACAGGGAGAAGAAGATGAGAATGAAACGGCGAAAGGAAAACTATCACTGTACTTACCTGAGATGCATATTTATTTATGACATGTTGAAATCAGGCTCTCATGAATGTTTAAGCATATGGAGTTATTCATTTTCCTTTACGTGTGTGAAAAAGCTATTGCTGTACCTTAAATAGTAGTTGGGATATTGGCAATTAACGTCGATGAGGGTGACCTGTTGCTGCAGCTGAATTTACTGACAAAATGGCTGATCACTTTCATAAATTATCCTAATTGTTCCTCGTTAAAACGTGGCACTAAATTACAATTTTGGGGCTTTTACTTGATCTTTTTCAGTAAATTGAAATCTAAAATGCATTTTTAGATTAATATAGGAGGGTTTGGTGAAGAAAAAAAATGCGTTAAAAGTTCATTCACTGCTAAAAAAAACACATGATTTCTCCTTTCAGCTCAGTTTGACGAGGGCCTGATCTCATTGTGTCACATCTCATATGTCTTGCGACCAGGGCAAATGAATCGGAAGTCGCCTCACCCAATGAAGATATACGGCTGTTTTGGTCATTTTTAACTACTTTCCAAGATACTACATTTTTTTTTTTCTCAAAACATCAACTTAACCTTTTTTTTAATCTGGAAAAAAAAAAAAAAGAAATATTTTGCTATCATAGTCGGAAAATAGCAAAAAACGGCTGTGACTTGAACTCACCTGAGCGACTTGCAACTCATTTGTCCTGGGCGCAAGACATGTAGTGTTGAAAAGAAATAGAAATTGCATAATTCAACCACAATTATTGTGACTCCTCATGCAACTGTAATTAATGTTTGCTGGCGGGGCCTTACATTATACCTTTTTGTCTTCAACAACAACAGTTAAGTGAGAACGTATTGTATTGTTCTTATTCTCTTTTTTCAGCTTGGAGCATTTGTCTTGCGGCCAGTCAGAAATGAGTTGTATGTCATTTTTTCATCAATTTGAGCTATTCTTGTTACAGGAAACTTTACTTCATACACTTTTATGGGATAAAAGAAAGTGTTGAGTTATCTTGATAATACTAAATTACTAATAGCCAGAAATATTGCAGACTGAAGAGGCAGAGGTTGACCTCACTGTACCAGCTAAAATCATTCTTGGAAAAAATGGCAAAAAAAATCGACTGATTGCGTAGAAATATAAATATTAAACTCACAGCATCCTGATATACTTATAAACTGCCCATAAGAGCAAGAGCAAGACTTTCTTATCTGGAGATGACTAATTCTTTCAGATTCTAAGATAGAAAAACATTGGTATCAGATTACCTTCATTGCATTTAACCCTTTCCCTGCCGAGACTTTAGGACACATCTAATGACTGTTCATGGTGTCTTTAAAATTCAGGTAGAAAAACAGAGTTAGGGAAGATTCTAATTAACTTCAAAAGACTGGTGGTCCCTGAGACAGATATTTCCATCACTTCGCGCACATTTACGAATTTCAGGAATGTTTAGTATTGGGTTTGGCATGCAAGGTGTTAACCCTTGATTTCTCTAATTGAGTCCAGTGAATTCAGATGCATTCTGCTGGCCATGACGCATTTATGAAATGGAAAAAATTGTTATACCAGTCTGATAAAACAAAATGTGCAAGAAATAAGATACAGCTCACCTTCAAATATAATTTAATTCTATTTTTTCATGTGAAGACTCCAGTGGAAAAACTGGATAAATCACATTTTCTACAAAGGAAGAAAACCAGAAATTAAAGTTTAGAAGTCTATGGTTTTTCACTACATAACCTTTGAAAAATTCTCTTTTTAGTGGAACTTAACCTGGTTTTTCCAAATTATTGCTCTGGTTACCAAATTGTAGCAGTGTACTTTATAACGTCGGTGCAGTAACCCATTTTTTCACTAAAATGTGACTTGTCTGGTTTTTCTACTGGAGTCTTCATGTGTAAAGGGTGTGAATTCAGTTAAATACGAACTCTGTAGTAACATGCCAGTCATTAAATGTGCGTCCTTGCATTACCAAATCTTGCCCTGTCTAATGTGTGTACATCATACTGGAGGTTAAATAGTGTTTCAGAGTTTATATTACATGTGTCATCTTTTGCCAAAATTTCTTTCACCTGTTTATACCAATAAGTTTTTATTTCTTTATGACTATGTCTCATAATCTGTGTTTGATAATTCCAAGATAACTTTCCTGTAGGAGGCTGAAAAGCAAAAATGATGCTGTCTGATCATGGATGGATGGATGGATGGATGGGTAGATGGATGGATGGGTAGATGGATGGATGGATGGATGGAGGGATGGAGGGATGGATATAACTTGGACACATAGGAGCCTGCATTTGTCAAGATAGGCTCCTTGATACTTCAAGGTTAGACCCTGTTCGCATGTGAGCTGGAGTGCCTTGGATGTACACATATATATTGTGTGCTTATTAATTTCATATATAACCAAGTTGGACAAGTTATATAATTATATGTACATTTTTGCTTCTTGTGTGCTTTTTATTTGAGTACTAAATCAGCCATATAAATGCCCTTTATTATTATTTAATTATTGTTTGCCTGTTTTGCTGTCTGTCTTTTTGTCTGTTTTGCCAGTCTTTATGTCTGTCTGTCTATCACTCTGTGTCTGTCCGTTTGTCTGTAGGTGTGCCTGTCTTGTGTCTGAGCTTCCAGGAAGATGAATGTAGTGGTTGTGTTATATCAATACAAACATGAATACTTTATTGATTTACAAGAAAATACACCTTGACCAGTGCAGAATAATTTGAACAAAATAATATGTGAAGGATATAATATAAAAATATATATATGCATATATTTGACACATTTTCTGTGCATAGGCATATATATCTGTATACCTACATAAGCACACACACATGTATATATATACACACACACACACATGCGCATATGCAGACACACACACACACACACATGCATGCATACATATCAAGTTCTTTATTTCAAAAAAACACAGATAATAATGTGCTAGTACAATACAAAAAAGCAACGTACCGGTACCACTACGGAAAAAAAAACAACAACAACACACACAAACACACACACACACCCTGTGTCAGGCACAATGTAGCCGGTATTGCATTAAACCCCAACACAAACAAACATATACATTTATTATTATATACATACATACATACATACATACATACATACATACATACATACATACATACATATATACATAGATACATACACACACACACACACACACCTACATATCGTAACATACATAATGTTGTATAGCCTAACGTTAAACACAAATGAAAGTTTTGGGCGTAATGTAGCTGAGCTGTAATCGTGCTGATGCGCCGTTCAATCCAATCTCAAACCAAGAGCAAAATAATGGTAATGACATTACCAAAAAATGATAGTATCATCTATAAAGGGAGACAAAAATGCATAGAATAATAACCCTTGATTTTTTTTTTTAGAGTACTTTTCCTTGAAGATAAAAATGAACAGGAATTTGTTATATATCTTTCGTTTCGTATTTTCGCTATTTGCCAAATTATCTCGGGCAGAATTCTTGCTCTGTCTTGTTCAGTAATCTCAATTTCCTTCTTCCTTTCTGCTGCAAGAGGTTTTTATTTTGGTTATTGACAGAATGAATGATGTCGGAAAAAGGTATTTCCTTTTGTTACGTGGATCAATGACCTAGATTTAGCTTGCCACCTGGCACAGCGAGTCAGCTGTGTGGATAAACAAAACCTCCATGTGATATGTTGCAGCTATTTTTAGAGTAATCGATTGCCCAATGAGAGTGCAGCTTTTTGGTCATGTGATACACCACTATGAAAGACATGACATCACAGGGTACAAAAATAAAATCCGTCTATCTCTCGTCGAAGAAAGGCAAACAAAATATCTAGGCCCACTCAAGCGTAGTGAATAGCAGAGGACGGAGACCTCCTTCAGTATGTAGAGTTAGATCAAGCTGCGTTACGATGGGACCACGTTGAGTTGTGTAGTGTGTCTTAATTTGATTTCACAGATAGAGCTGCTAGTGTAGGATTTAGATCTGGATTAGATCTGTTTTCCGCAGAGCAGTGCCTTGTTATTGTTTGTGTTTTCCTAACATTATGCTGATGTGTTCAGTCAAGAGGACCATAAGGTACACGTAACGTCATCTCAGCTAGATCTAGCCTCAGTAAGAGGCCACCAGACCTCTTAATTTTAACCTGAACGTGAACCCTCTAACTGGGACGAAATAGGTGAACAATCAGGCTGCAAATATGGGGTTCTTTCATCAGCTGAGGCTTCTGCTATGGAAGAATCTAACTCTCAAGAAGAGAAGACCTGTAAGTATTACCTTTTTGTTTGGTGTATCTAAATAGAAATGCATGCTTTCATATTGCCTCACATTAAAGTCTGTCTTTGCTTCTCTTGATATTTTCAGCAATAGGTTTCATTCATCCTCCCGTCGATTACCAATCCATGACGCATCACATTAGTCCAGGATTGTAACACAAAGAGCAGTGTTGATATTCACCGTGTCAGTCCAAGAGTTTGCTCCCCCCCCCCCCCCATTGGAGGAAAATCAAAATCTTTATGGGCTCAGTTAAGAATAAAAGACTTACTGTGCATACATGCTGTGCAGGCTACCCTGCAGCATGTGGTGATATTCCCAGAGGAGTGAAAACAGAGCAGTCTGTTTTCATCATCATCTTCTTCTTTTTTTAAAAATTACTGTTAAATAAATTGACTCATTTAAGAAATTTTAAAAATATTTTTCTGGACACATCAGCTTCTTGATTTTCATTCATTCCGATATCTTAATGTATCAGTGCCTATGGTATCCGAGCCCGAGGGAACCAGTAGTATACTGTCATAATATTTAAATGATAACATACATTTTAACAAGCACTGTTAAGCAAATTTTAGGATAGAAATGAAGAGATCACAAGGCATTTGTCACACCCATTAATTTTGTAGTGGTAAAAAAACTTAGGCTACAGTGAAATAATACACATTGGCACCTGAATCTTTTTAGCGGATACAAAGATTGTAGCTGAACATATATCAGGTGACTTAATTTAGCTGTATTTTTCCTGTAAATAAGTAACTGTACAGGTTACTAGTAACATGCATTTAGTGTTCTGTTTGAAGTTATTATATATTAGCAGGCTACAGTTAGTTCCAATATCATTATGTCTATCAGTGTGAGGATTTATAATTGTATCTTTATGGCTTTCTATCCTTTTGATATTTTATCAACCTATTCCTCTCATTGATATTTTCTTTCTTTTCTTCATACTGTTCTCAGTAGCGATATATGTTTATAACAAACCCAGGCATAGATTTTGAATGTTATTGCACAATAAATGGGCAAGATATATCAGTCATGTTAGTAACAGAGTGAAGTGGTTGATAGCTGAACCTCTTGCATTCTGAGTAACAATAGCCTTTTAAAAAGGTGATAGAGGCACATGATGGTGTATAAGTATAAGCAATCAACTTGAGGGATCAATTTGTTCCATCAACAGCAGTATCGAAAACATGTTTCAAATGCTTAAGTTATAAAACTAAATCTCTTGGCCCAAAGACAAGCTTGATGTCATGAACTGTGTGTGTCACATACACATTTACATTGTTGATAAGAGCTGTTCTATTATTGTGGTATGATTAATCTGCATCACTCAGTAACAGAATAATCAATACTCACTGTAATCTGAAACCAAGCAGGCACATTTGGTTTGAGCTTAGACAGCCTCCCAGTGGGTTAAGCTATTGCTGTGTCACAATATTTATAGTTGTCCTTATGAAAGGATCATTAAAAAAAAAGGTCTTCAGTTTTGAGGAATGGAAAACTGTAGAGCAATGCCTAATATACATTCAAATAAAAGACAGAGAAATCTAGTTTAAGTGTTTATTTTCAACAAACTTTATTCTGTTCATTAAATAGGGATCGTAGTGGGAATGTATAATGATCAAGCACTTGTACTTGAATTTAAACTGTTAGTGATTATTTTTGTGGGAATATCTTTGAAAATGAGTGGGAAAGATGGAATTGAGGATGAATAGGCTACTTTTTGAGGATAAATACTTTTTGAGCAATAAGGTACATACATAGTATACATGATAAATACAGACCCAGATACTATGGAAAAAGTTGTATGAGAGCAAAAGTGGAATTGGATGTGGTGTGCATGATTGTGGTTATGAATGATAGAGGGCTGGTTAGATTGCTGACATAGAGATAGTTAAAAAAAATGACAAAAACTGAGCAGATTTAGGTGATGCCTATTCATTGGGATGAAGGCTTGGTGATCTGAAGATTGTGCTCATTTTGTAGTTCACAGACATACTTTTTAGAGGGTGCAAATTTGTGTATATAGAGTTTAATCGTGGCTGTGCAGGGGAGAAGGAGAGGGAACAGATAAAGGAGGATTAGACACCAGCTTCTGTGACATTTTGATAGGGATGGGAATATCAGGAGCTGTGCCCAGCACAACAAGATGTATAGTAAATACAAGGATATTGATATTCTCCTGATAGGACATGTGTTTTATTTTAATCACTGTGTTTAAGTAGGATGGGCAAGGCTCTATTAGCCAGGTAGTGGTTAAGCAAAGCCAGTCTTTGAAACTGAAAGTGGTGTGGCTCTCTGTGATCCATGAGTGATAGCAGACCGAGTGATTTGCTTTGATGGAGAGAAAGAAAAATTGCATAAACTGTCAAAACAGATTTCAAAATGATGTTTGTTCATTGAGATGAATATTCATCTGAAGATATGATAGTGTTGTCATTTTTGTATTTTACAGACAGGCACATTTTGAGGTGGCAAAATTTGTGTATCCTCCTTGGTGATTGTGCAGGGGAGAAGGGGAGGGAACTGATAAGGGAGGATTGGATGCCACCTGCTTTTGTGACACTTTGATACTATCAGATATCAGTGATAGGATTGGGAATATCAGTAGCTGAGGTACAAGGTGTATCAATTGCACAACGTTATGATTCCCCTGTCAGATAGAGGACGTGTGTTTAGAGGGAGGAAAATCAGCAGCTGTGTTATAAGCCGGATAGGGAAGGCTTTATCACCAGCTGTATAATATAACATTCAAAACTATTACATGCTGTACATCAGTTCTTCCATGTAGTGCCTGTGCAAAGCAGTTGGTTGATACCAATCCATTCACACATTGAACACTGAGTCTTGGATAGTCAGTCACTTTTGCTGTTACTTCTGTCAGAGGCAAAGGCCTTTAAAGTTTAATATGCCCACACACTCCTACTCAAAGTCAGTAGCCCTTTTACTTGTCTGCTGTTTAATAATTCATGAATGTCATTGACTGGTGTGGGTCATGTGACAGTAGTTATCTATGAGGGCATATAGATAGCCTAGTTACATGTTTACTACTGACATCAGTGTCTGTGATAAAGATATTGTAATGACAAACATTATTGTTTATCACACATGTAACTACTTGCTAACATCATTATGTCTGTCAACGTAAACCTGCACATTAGGGATCAGTTTTAATTTCTGGTTTATTTTCCTCTTGCCCTTGTTTGCAGTTTTAACTGTCCTGTTTATGCTGGAGACTTTATTTAACTTGGTAAGATTGAAGAAGGTAAAAACCACCACTTCAGGAGGTTGAAAAGCTTATAAAAACCATAAGGTAAAAATATCAATTGAAAGATGGTGATAATTGTAAACGGGTCTGAGGGCCACTGCTCCATTATTACGCAAGATTTGCTTTCATTAAATCATGAGATGAGTTTTGATTCCTTTCCTTTAGATTGTAAGGTCATATTTTTGGCTTTACCTAGGGAACAAGAGATAATACTGTCTCTGTACATATTAAATCAGATACATGGATTACATCACAAATTTTAATCTTTCATTTTGATCTTGGCTCTGAAAATTGAAAGAGTTAAAATGACAGAGAGCCAGTGCATCTGAGGTGCACATCAGAGTGATTTCCCATTTACTGGTACCATGAAATACCTAGAAACGTTTAACTCTCTGTATCTTAAAAAGGCACATGCAATATATAGAAAAGATAATTAACTAAAAAAAAAAAAAAAGTGCAAGACAAAACATCATGGAATTTGGGATAATTCATATGAAATATATGAGATATATATGAAATATGAAACAATTACACAGCACAAACTGTTAACAACAAGCAAGATTTCATTTTATGCAAGAGATGTTTCTATGCACTTGTTCAGATACAGATACAATTTTAGAACAACACTTTTACTTATTTGGACATATTGATCTGGCTTTATGTTTAACCCTAGAAGTGCCAAGCTTCTGACATAGACACCTCAGTATCTCCTCTCTTTCAGTATACCTATATCGCTTATTGCATTCTGGATTGCAAAAGCGTTACTAAGATCTACCTTTCGAACGAGTAGAATTTTATGTACTATTTGAATTTCAAGAATCAACTTAGTCATCCAAAGTTTCATTATTCATGGGCTTGGCAGTTGTAGGGTTAAATGCCACATGAAACACAGCTGCCTTTTCCCTTGTACAGATCATAAAGAGGGGATATTAATAAGATAGTTAAATAAGAACGTAGGCCTAGAACTGACTCAGTGGGAGTGGTACATGGGCTATCTAACACTGAAAGGTTACGGTTTTGGTAAGCTTTTCAACCTCCTGTCCTGGTGGTTATCTCAGCCGGTCCTCGACTGTAGTAAAAAATAAGGCGCCGGCTATTTGGGCCTACTGGTGCAGCTAGACCCGGGGGTCTATCTGGGCCTTTTTTTTTTTTTTTCACCTCTTTCTCTCTGTCCGTGGGTAAGAAAGTTATTTTATCCAGTTAGTTATGTAACATGTCGGGAGGGAAGGCTACCCCAACCCCCTTACCCCCCCCCCCCCCACCCCTACCCCCAACTGCGAACAGACGCTCTCATGTGCGAGCCAATACAACATTGTTTCGCCTTTACTTTGTGGTGCAACTTTTTTATTTGCCTATGCTTCCTCATTGCAATACTAGGCCCAGATAGACACTCCGATTTATTATTTAACCATCCATTAATATTTTTTATTATATATTGTGCAGTTATGTATTTATTCATTGTTTATTTTTTTATTTATGTATTTATTTATTTATTTGCCTATCTATTTATACATTAATGTTTATTTATGTTTGTTTTGTTCATTATTTATCTATGAATTTACCAAATGTTCTATGAGTATAATTGTTACTTTCCCTAAAACAGATATTTATAAGTACATTATTTTCTAAACCAAGAGCCCCCAAAAATAACTATCTGTACGTATTTTCACAGGAGGAAACACAAGCGGAAACACGCTATTGTTTGTTATGGGCCCTTGATTCATTCAAAGGACGTAATCTATAACTATATGATGTGACTGGAAATAATGTCGTAAGCCACTGAACCTCAGGAGTTTTCTGATACTTTTATTCTACAGGTTCTTTCTCTTACTGATCTATAAACTGAATTGAAAGGGACAAAGAGCCACAGGACTAGTTGAGAAGTAACCGCTATAAAGCTATCAAAAATTCAATATTTAGTGTGTGTTTCAAATTTCTTGAATCAGAGCCTGTTCATACTTGGGGGAATATAGAAGCATATAAGATTTCTTTTTTGTTTCGTTTTATTTTCCACTGTCATGATTATTTTAAGGTTTCTCTCTTTGTTCTACCGTCGACCATTTCGCAGATTTGCTTGAGGCCAATCCGTCCACACTGTGAAGGGCCTTTTACACAACAGACACGATTCGTCATTAAACAAAGGAGCATGCAAAGAATTTCGGGGAGGCTTTCAGAGGCACAAACATTGACATCACACTGCCAATAAGTAAGGTCTATGGAGCTGGAAACTTGTATTTATAATGTTAGGGGAAGATCTCACTGTTTGTGTTGCTGGTGATGAGATTTATTGACATGTACTCATACATTGAAGACCTTAGGTATTTTTAAATGGCTAGCTTCTCTGCAGCGGAATCTATATAATAAGAGCGATCAGGGGGCGTGGCACTTATCTTATCATCCAGTAAAGTCGGAATCGGCAGGCATTTAAAATCCAAATTAATAAAATTACTGACGTGGGCAACTGATACCCAACCGTGTTTTAGGCTACTCTTTATTTTGATTGAATTTACAGAGTTGTGTTAAGATATTTTTTTTAAATGCCGAACTATCATTCATTTTGTCCGTCATCACTTCCGTGAGGGACACATGACGCGTTCGAAACACGTTTTCGTGAGTAACATTCAGTTTAATGAACCAAAATATCAGCATCGAGGTGCTCATTCTGGCCAAAAAAAAAAATTAAGTTGCAGCACTATTTATTTTTACAAAACCTCTCACGGAGGCCGTGGGGTACCCAGCTAGTCTGTATATAAGATCTCTCCCGCCATTCAAAACTCACAGAAACTATAAAATTCTTATTGTCAACTATAGTTATTCATACAATGTGTTTATCAACTACATAAACTGGTCTAAAATAGAGTAGTTTAGAGTGGAGCTGAGGATGCAATATTAATTTTGTGCCCGAAACATATTTTCTTTTCTTTTTTTTGAGACCTTTGAATCCGAAGAGATGATGGGATTATCTCGGCCTTTTTAAGAGGCTACTTGTTCTTGCTAAGAATTTTTTTGTGTGTAGAAATTTGGAATTTGGAAATTTTGCCCGGACAGCCGCACGCAGCCTACTCTTCCATCGATTTTGAACTGCCAAGGGTTCTTAAACGTGTGTAACATTCACACGGGACCTCTGCTATATATTCACCCTTACCGGAGAAGGCTAGACGTCGAGCTTCCCTACCCAGAAGAAGCCAGAGGACCGTTGAGTTACTGAAAAAAATGCAGGTCTTTCTATCTTCGTGTCCTTCCATCCTCTAATGGGAGGACCCACGAGTCGGCCAGAACTCGCAACCTCACCGACGTGAGTTATTTTCACCCTGAAGTAGACGGCAAACCACAAAGTGGGTTGTCGTGAGGGGGGGGGGGGGGGGGGGGGGGGGGGGGGGGGGAGGGGGGGGGGGGGGGGGAGGGG
>JBCAUA010153780.1:22921-38502 GCA_038406235.1 Peronia verruculata | reverse complement strand
CCCCCCTCCTCCAAAAGAAAAAAAAAAAAGGTGCAACTCCGCGAGAGACAACCGGGCGGTCTCGTCTGGTGCAGAAAGGGTGCGCCGCTCTGTGCCACACAATTGGGGGAAGAGAGGGGATGGCAAGGGCAGTCCTCTCTCTCGCCTCAACGTTTTGGTGCCACGGGACGATTCATGGGTCGCGAACTGTGACGTCATGGCACACACAAGCCATGCTTGCAACACTCTCTGCCGGAGAGGCTTGAGTGTTACAAGACCCTATTTTTTCAAGCACATCCCAGCTCTAGCAAGCAATGCTCGAATTATAGCTTATAGCAAACCGACAGGTACTGTACCATCAGGTGCAAATCAAAAGCTGAACTTTTCTTTCACGCATCTCGCTCGTTTTTCCGCCTTGTTTCATTATCTCCAGAGAGATCTGGAAATCAAACTGTGTATGGTCAAATCAAGGCATGCAGTGAAACAAAGCTGGGGGAAACACATTGCAAACAATGCTTGACTATAGCTTATAGCAAACCGACAGCTACTGTACCATCAGGTGCATGACTATGCAATGACAGCCTTGGTGGTCTAAGCTCTGCCATGGGATCTGAAAACATACAGTAGTTGCTGCTGTAGCATTCAGATAGCCTGTACATCAACTCCATGCTACCCAATATATGCTTGTAAACAACATTAAAAAAAAAAAAAAGATATTGGAGTAAATATGTTCAAAGAGGGTCAAGAAAGTTTCAGACACCCATACATATTGCATTCACCTAGAAAAAAAAAGAAAAAGAAAAAGAACTCAAATCCATCACATATTTATTTTAAGTCCGCCAATATTTAACCTCTTATCCTACTTAAGGCCGATAAGAAAGAGATAATTCTGTACAGATATGGCCTCGAAAACAACAACAAAGGCAACAAAATTTAACCCATAGCAATATCATATGGCTTTAAAAAAGTAATGATAGCCAGAGAGAAAAATAAACAAAAGCAGAGCAAATAAACAAAATAGGTCAAAATATAGTCACAGAATGAAACCAATTACTGAAATTCACCTATCAAATATGCTAAACTTTTCTATAGATCTGGAGAATTCAAAATATTTCATTGTCATTGTCTCGAAGACAAAATTAAAATGAAGCAAAGCTTGCATTAAAAATAACAGTTCACCACTACCACCGCTACCAATAACAATGACAAGCACCAAAAGCAGACACTGTCACTCACCAGCTTCCAAGAAAGAATAAATGGGTGATATATTAAGTGAATGTCTAAAGACCAAATTTTAATGAATCATTATACAATGACAACAACAACATCAATGACGATGATGACAACAACATCCATGATGATGGCGACAATAACAACAACAACAACAAAATTCCAGAGGCCAAAAACTAAACAACAACAACAACAAAAACAATAACAACAACCTCTTGCCCCCAACTCCTTTAAGAAAGTAAACAACAACAACAACAACAAATATCTGCCCAGTCCCCAATTTATCCTGTGCAGAAACAAGTCTGAAAACAGCAACCACAACTCTACTGTCAGCAACCACAAAAAGGGAGCAAAGCTACTGGTGCCCATGCAAAGTGAACGCATACAAGAAGGATGATAATTTCAGTGCCAAAAGCTGAAAATTTTACACTCCCCACAAGCCGCGAACAAAAACAAGGACAAAACAACATGGTGCCAAACACACATCAACAATATCGTCAGCCTTGTATTTGTATGACTAGGTAAAAAGACGTGTGATTGGCAACTGGCCTGAGATATCTGCCGTTCCTTTGAGCATAGTCTGTGTTCTTTAACACAGAACACTATGACAATAATGTACTTAATAGAAATACTACTCTTAGATAGATAATACGCATGAAATTGAATACCAATCACACAGGCTGATGGAGAAGACAGCATGTTACACAACATTACAATAATACAAAGCAACAGGTGTATCGAAAAAGAATGCCACAATGTGACGACAACGAAGACACCGGTATTGCGCTAAATGTGAAAGCACAGCGAAACGCAAATATCAACTTAAGGCCGCCCACTGACACTAGGTTGGTAAAGGGGACAAAGGATTACAAAACAACATTACAAGACTGTAATCACTTAAAACAAAACTAAATTCAACACCAAAAAAGCATTTTGAACACAAGGAAATGCCACTCTGCAACAAGACCAATGATCAATGAATACCGTGCTGTGTCCGATAGCTCGCCACTGAATACCTCGAGCCCCGGCGGTCGGCTTGATTTTCGTCTAGGAAAATGAGAAAGAACAGTTATGTCTCTTGCACTCCTTCATACATGACACGTCACAAAGTAAAATGTTAAATGAAAACAATAAATAAAAGTTAACAAACAAACAAACGATGCTGACTTGTCAGTTAAAATTGCTATATTTATAAGCTGGAGTTACAAAATTGTTATAGTATGAAAATTTCCTCCCCCTGATTTCTGTTGATTGGTCATGAATTTTTCTGACAATTATATCAATCCCTGCTTTTTACTTGCATTTAAAATGATCCAACTTGAGGACAAAAGAGAAACAAAAAGATGCATGGTGACCAATGTCGATCAACCAGTAGATACAAAGCATGCACAATATAGCTGTAAACCATTCCCTGTTCCTACCCACCCACTAATGAATCCACCCATTCATGCACACTTGAGTAGCCTGCTCCTGTGGATAGAAAAAAAGAAGTCAGCCAGAGAGCGCACTCGTACTACAAGTGGCCTGAGACATCAAGTATGACCAACCGTCGATTCCATCTAGTGAACTGCCCAAAGATATGGTCACAAAGGAAATCTTCTAGACTTTCGGAATCCACAATATACTGGTCCACCCGGCGGACCTAAAAGTACTTTCACAAAATACTTTATTCCCCGAAAACATCTGTTTCGAGACAATCAAATTTTAGTTTCGCGATCTCTACTTTAGCACATACTGAACAAAATGCAGTTCTTTGAGGATGAATTGATGAATTAGGCTGCTTTAATAGTGCGGGAAACTTTATCTGCATCCATGGGGAAATAACTAAACAGTAATGAAAAATGCATTTTGTCAAAGTGTCTTAGAAACATCATATGTAGGTCCCTAGTTGTCAAAATTAACTGTAACTCAGAAAGGCAAATTTGAATGCAGTGTTAATTCTTCTCCCATTCACCCATGAATTCTGCACACAACTGTCTGAGATACTGATAATTGTAGATCACGGATATACAGCATATAGCATACTCTTTATTCCTGTTACATGTCTTTGATGACATCAGAACGTATACACAGTTTGTATCACATTTTCCACACTTTCTTTTCCAATGATGTCAAATGTGGATGATTTATCAAGCACCTCGAGACTGTTTGGCAAATTGGGCTGAATATATTTTTTGTCTCTCGTGCTTGCCAAATGTGCTGACATTTACAGTGAGTAATATTTGGTAATCGTCTTCTTGAATATATCTACTGGTATTTTAGGCCATGCAGCTGACAGACAGTGTAAAGTACACACCTAACACACTTTGATGTAAGCTCTGAAATGAACAAACCACATATTAAAAAGACAATAAGTCATGCCAAACTCCAATATTATTTACTGACCGATTAAATCAGATTATTTGATAAATTAGTGAACACTCCGTAATTATCATCTGTATGAAAAACATCTACGTATCGTTGGTGTCGCAAGTATTCCATATACGTCTGAAATTTAGGATTTTCGAGTTGTTGTTTTTTTGTACCCTTCAAGATGAGCAGAAAAAAAAATAAAAAATCATACTGTGACAACATCTTGAGTCAAACTGACCAATAAAAATGCAGAAGAAAATCCGCAAAGATTCCACAAAAAGCCTCTTATTTATGATAATTTGACGCCAGTTATTATCCTATCATGAAAAAAGTACTCATACTGACTTGAGTGGGTTGCTTACAACACCGACAATATGTTGCAGTCCTACATCAGATTAGATTCAAACATTACAGTGGCAGGTAAATCAAATTACACAAAATCGATAGCAGCTTTAAGATTGCATGAGTTGAATGAGTGCAAGACGATCAGAATATCGTGAACTCTAGTCCCTTTGATTGAACTGATTCTACCATGATAACGATCTTTGCTCCTGAATGAAAAGTTGACAAGCGAAACATTTCTTCCTTTGTAATAGTCATGTAAACTTTAGAACTAGAAGTCGGATCTTCTAATCTGCATCGCTATTTTTGACAGATTATCACAACAGATCTAACTGTTTAGCATCAACACTGATTTTGAAAACCCACTGTGATGGAGAAAATATTTAATTAATAATTATGAATTTATTTATTCCTCAGTTCATGTGCTTTATTTATCTCTCATCAGTTCATGTGCTCGGTAAATATTAAACTGGCAAAATACATGTTAAAGGGTTAAAGGCCATCAATTGCATTATCTTATTAGGGACAAGACGTGGATAAGTAAGGAGATGACAGGGGACGGGGAGGGGAGGGGACAAGGGGCAACTGCGAGTTTTGCCCATTGCACACGAGAGAAATGGCTAGTGCCTGGTTACCTTCCCAGCCTGAATCCTCAACAGTCTGGCGTTTGGAATGTGTGGAGTGACGTTTTGATCCTTCAGTGGTATAAAACATAATATAATAAAGATCTAGCAACATACAAACATGTTTTACAATAAAGGATTCCCTAAGCCCGCCCATTCTACGAAATTTAGCAAACACAACAAAAAAAAAAATAAAAACTAGCTGAAGACAAATATAATCCTTAAACAGATGCATTTAACTTGATGATATGTCAAATGGCTCAGCATGTGAAGTAAATGTTTTTGAAAGAAAATTGTCGATATACAACTTGTACATAAATTTACAGTAACTCGCTGAAAAAAAAACATACCGATACCAATTGCAAGCAAACTGAGACAGTAAATTTTTATGTTCTGTTCATGTAGGCCTACAATAACCAACTAAATCCTCAGCATAGATCTGGATAGATGGAAAACAACAACATCAGTAAAATTTCTCCAACAATAGTTCTCATTGTATAAAACAATACAACGACAAAATTTCAACAAAAGATAAGGATAAAATACACATAGTTTGTGCAGTACTCCACACAGAACATCAGTGCTTCTCACAGCAAATCAGAACATTTCTAGATCCTGTTCCCATCAGCAGTTCAAAAACCCGTAGGCCACAACATGGTTTTAATGCATGCAGAACTTCAACAAACTGTGCTACGAGCATGTATTCATGCACAACACAAATGTAACAGTGAGAGACAGCCTTAAATTAATTAAGCAATAAGAGTGCCACAAAAGGTTGTCGTAACACTGATGAAGCTTAATCTTCAATAGCAAGGTGTTTGTCGCATGGTCATCTAAATATAGTATAACATTATAATGTATATCGACGGGCATATGACTGGACAATTTTTAGTTGCCATCAGCTAAATTATTTGCCTCTTAACATCTTACAACTAAACAGGCACTGTAAAGATGAAAAAAAAAGCACGCTACCTTCTCCTACTTAAATCTTGAAACAAAAACAAGTGTGGAAAAAGTGCTTCACAATAAAACAATTTTATTAAGTGAGAAGTTTTCAGAATTTTTCAAATAAAAGCAACTAGTTTTTATAATATTTGTTTCTATCTTCAGGTCAAATATTTCAAAGCTTTCAGCCCTGTTTAACATTGATAGTTTTATTATGCCTTTCAACCTCCACTGGGGTGGATATCTTGTCTGTTTAACAGAGCTATCTCAGTTGATTTTCTTTCATACATTACTTGTTGGCATCTTATGTGCTTAGCTATGGGAAATAATTTATAATTTGACTGACTAAAAAATCACTTATTACCCTTCCATTACTAGTTCAATATTTGACTAGTTCAATCTAGATGATGCTATTCAATCTCCTGTGTCAGTGTTGGCTGTTTTTTTTAACAGTATTAATCTATACCTAGATCAGTTAGGATTTCGATGTTCAGACTTGTCTCAATATCTCTAAAATTTAAGCTTTACACCCCCAGCCCCCTTTTTTTTCTAGTATGCTTGTGATAGTTCCTTCAGAAATACACACTGTCATATAAAATTCATTTACTGTAAAGCTCCCTTCCATAAAGCAACACTGCTCTTCAGACAATCTCTGGTGTCTCCTGTATCTTTTATGAAGACCCTGGAAATGGTGACAAAGTTATTGACTGTTCTTGCCATGGCCTTGATAATGTTTCAATTGAACATAATTCCTACTACTTTGAACTTTTATCTCGCAATTCTAGCAACTTTCTTTTCAGAAATCTAATATTTGTACTTGCATGACTGACTTTCATCCTCAGGAGCTTCAAAAACAGATCCTGTTGGTTCTACGTATAACACTTTAGTCAGCCTTTCTGATTTCCCCATAGTCTGGTGACTAATTTCAACTTTTATTCTTTTATCTAGTATTGAATTTCAATGAGGATCCTCATGTGTTATGATTTTAGATAGTGGCAATTCTCATCCAGTTATGGATTTGTTGCATTGTACTGAACTCTGAGCTGACATATAATAATTTCCAAATTCCAGTTGAAGTTCCTTCTTTAGGTAACATGTACTGTAATCCCACCAACTTGTGGTGCCCAACCACAGCATGCAATATCATTAGACAAAAGAGGAAGACAAAAAGGTGAATAGTGATGCATCCTGTGAAACCATGGCTAAATGTTCTCAAGTAGATATATACCTTCTGCACTGTAAGTATTATTGTTCTGCTTACTCGTGTTTGAGGAACCAGAAGTTGTGCGCTTCCTGGACCCTGATATAATACAAGGATGCAAAGAAAACAAACAAATAATTCTAATGGCATATCAAGCCCAGGCAATTTGGCAAAGCTTAAGCTAAGTACGCTAAATGAAAATGAACCAAAGTACCCCAAAAGCAGTCCAGACAAAATGCACCCAAAGGAAGACAACAACAATTTCCAGGATTTGTACAGCCATAATATGGCAGACTAATACCTCTGGTAGTATTAATTAATGACAAAATGCAATTATAAAGCTCAGTAGTAATACCAGGTCACGCTAAGTGGTTCCAGATGAACTAAAACATGTTCATCATGAAATGTATGAAAATAGTCACAGCTCTGCACTAAATTCAAGATGTGTTTTTCAACACATACATTAATTATGTTTCACAGTATTACACATTCAATGGTATTCATGCAGGATATACAGATTTTTAAAAGCTAGTTTGGTGATATTGATCTACAACAGATTTTCATTGAGAACATACATTTTCACTAGATTAAAAAAAACGATAATAAAATTTAAATGTCAAGAGTAGTTGTACTATCACTACATCTGCATTCAGAATAGTGAAATGAAAGGTTAAAGGTGAAGATAGGAAAATCAGTTGCTGACATGAAAGGCAAAATATCACCAAGAAAAATACAATTCTACGACAACCCAATTCTACTGGCATCAATGACAATGGCTTATGTGAAAAGCTGCCAAATCAATAATTATTACTTCTCATTACCTTAAAATTGTACAGTTGAAATTTTAAGTCTTTAATAGGAGATGGGTATTGATTTCATACAAGACTTTATCACCAATTTCTTTGTATTAATCCACAGTAGCACTGAGGATTATTTTTTCTGATATTAACTTGTATGATCTGCCAATATTCTTACATCTGACGAACGTCATACAATATTTTTGTTACTTATCAGATGGGCCCTGGAAATAAACAGCTGCCAAGAATGGGACAAAACACAGACAGAACCGTAAAACTAGACCCCACTCGCCTCGATTACACTACTGGCGGCCATGGCCTCAAGAGAATGATCCTTGCGTGGCTGAACTGTGGGAGTCAACTGGGCTTTGGAAAGAAGTGCGTGTGCAGCCAAAAAAAAAAAAAAAAAACCCCAAGGGGTGGGGAGGAAATTTAGGACTAAAACTCTTCGCTATGAGAGACAAACATTAGAGCCTGTTCAACCTACATGCACCACATTTGTTTACTAGTCATACATTTACAATTCAAAATAAGGTGACTTTCTTCTATTTCTTCTTTATCTCTTTAATCACCTGCTTTCAAATAATTCACTGATTACCATCAAGCCTAATGCGTGGCAAATTTCAGAAGTCCTTCCTTTAGTCTTTTTTTTTTATATCAACAGTTACTGTTATTATTAGCACTGATTTATTTAGGCCTATTTATTTTCCTGTGATTAAATCAAAAACACTTCATTTTTCAGGGGGGCATCAAGGTTGAATAAGCTCTGAATGTTTTAAGTTTGTTACTCATATCGAAGAGTTTTGGTCCTACATTTCCTCTCCATCCCATGTGTTTAGTGTTTTTTTTTTTTGCTATACCTGCTTACTTTCATGGTGGTCAGGTCCCATACAGGGAGTGTTGATGCTCTTTTCAAATTGGACCAAGAGTTTTCGCTTCAAGCCGGGTCTACTATACTAGCATGTCTATAGGGCAAGATCATGCAAGAAGTCTATTTTGCTAAAATAATATTTGTAAAGAGGAGCTAGGGAAATATAGGGTAAAAGAGGCATTCCAAATAGTGACTGCTAGGGGCTGAAAAGGCTGCAGGTCATCTAATACAACGGTGATTGCCATCCTTACCCATTCACTACATTCATTGCAACTGTATGCTCAAGACTGTGAAGGGCTGGACATTTTTCTTTACACATATTGGTATGATATCAAAAATAACTATTAAAAAAATGTAAAAAAAAAAAAAAAAAGAATTTTTCTGATTCATCTGGGACATCCATTCCAAAAACTAAAGCGACAGCAAAAATAACAAAAAATTTCCGTCCTGCATGTAATAAACGTAAAACCTCCATTGTATTAAAAAAAAAAATGGAAACAGGAAATTAAGATAAACATCAAGCAAAAGCTGTAAAAATGGAAGTTTTAAATTATTTTAAAGAAGTCTACTGTTAAATTTCAAATAATGCATTTACAGAGAAAAGATGTTATCATCTATTTTCAACCTGATAGTAACTGAAGCTAAAACAGCCCCCAGTGATGCCATTCTATGAATAAAGCTAAAGCATGGCAATAACACTACTGGAAGACACAGACTGTAATTCATCACTTATTGGAAGTTTTGTATTCAGCTCGATCAGAATACAACTGGACACTGATGGCCATTTATGGGCTATTCTTTCCCTGGGGTAAAAGTATGGTAACTTTGTAATGTTTGGTATGGTAAAAGTATTGTGACTAATGCTTATGTCTGAGGAAAGCAAAATTATTTTTCAGCACTGAGAAAGAAGACCATCACTTACAAAGACTTCCGTAGAAGATATAACAAGTATGTATCAGTTGACAGCAAACAACCCTAAGTCTTGAACAATATCAATTCAAATCAATTTAAAAAATCAAGAGATTAAAAAAATGTAAAAAAAAAAAAAAGTATTAAAAAATTAGAAAATTATTGAAAAAATACACTCTAAAAAAAAACAAAAAACGATTGTATATATATTTCACAATAATTAATGTGAACATCACATTTTGACATAATTGGTAGTGGTAAGGAATTTCTAGGAGACGACTTGATCTGAGATGATATTCTGAAAGAAAATACTAAAAGAACTGTGATAATAATATACAAAGTTAATAGGTGGGGGATGAAGGGTTAGGAAACACAGCACTCTGAGGTGGTCTTACGCTTATTTTCTGAGGCTGAAGACCGTATGGACACCTGAGAGCCTAGTGACAGCTCATCTTTGTCTGACAGAAAATAATGACAGTCAAAGTAAAAGACAATGGCACTAACAGGTGATTCTCAGTATATTTGGATATGTTTACATACAGGGATGACAACATGCCAGTTTTCAAGGTGAAACTGAAATTTAAAAGATGCTAAGGGTATCAAGTGAAATATGACTATTTTGTAGACACTGAATGACACTCAATGGGGTAGCAAACAATAAAAGTTGTTATTAAACAATAAAATTATCATGCATTACATGGATGCTCCTGGTTATTGTGTGCTGATGTTTATCACAGCAGTTTATGACTTGCAGCATCTTTAGAACCTTACTGGGATTTAACCCTCATAAGAATACATTTTTCTGTGTGCTGAACTGTTTCTTCAAAGCTAAATACTGCTTTCTGATTGCTGTTATTCTTTAAAATTTATGTTTATTTATCTATTGATTTGTTTATTTATTTTTTTATTATTTATTTATTTATTCATTTATTTTCTGCTATAACTCTAGAAATTCAAAACCTGATAAGCTTTGAAAATTCTCACTGGGTAACCTTTAGCTCCTGTCTATGACTTCCTAACAAAATGAAGAAAGTGAAAAAGAAGGTAGAGATAATGTGGGCGGAGTATATTTATGAACACAAAACAGAAGGAGAAGAAAAGAGGAGAAATTGTGATTCAAACAGCATTTTTGTCTGAATCTGGGTTATTTTGTGATGGCAAGAGTGTTACTGCAATGGATCTGTGGGTGAAGAAATGAATGGTTGCTATACATAGTACAGAGCAAGAAATAGTATGTTTCGGACAATTAAGGAATTACAACATTGAGGAGCAGTAGAAAGAAAATAATTTTTTTTCAGGGATGTTAATGTGTTTGAAAAAAATAAAAACATAAAATAAATAAATAAAGTGATAAATAATAAGGGGAAGTTAAGGATTCTTTTATAGTTCATGTAAGACAAGCAGGATTTCTTAGGATGAGCAAATAGAAAAAAAAAAATCAAATCCCTTTTCTTGGTTAAAAAAAAAAGCAACAAGAATCAAATGTTATAAAATATACATGAATACCATATACAGTCAGTAATAATAACAATGGAAAGAGTGACTTGATGAGAACATATGAACAACTGGCTAGATCTAGGCTCTGTCATCTAAATGCTCTGACATTTGGCAGCAAGAGATTTCATGCCATGACTCCAGTAACAATCATGCCAACATCAGTTTGTGTACATGGAACAAAAATTATACTGGTAAAGGTCCCTCTGGTCAAACATATTGCATGCATTTAAATAAACACTGTTTTAGGTCTCTGTCCTCGAGTCTATTCACTACCACTACCAAAATACTGCATAGTGATTTTGGCTGTCAGTTATCTAAGCGTATATTCAGTAGGGAATGTTTCTGCACTTTAAAATATCAATAATGTTGGAATAAATATTGTCACAATGATGAAAAATACTCATGCAGGGTGTAGATGAAATATGATACACATAACAAAACACAGATTTATTCACAAACCTCTGCGTGGCGTGGTCTCTCCATCCCGTGGTCTTTGTTTCTTCTTTTCCTTTTTCTCCATCATTTTTATGGACATCTTTTTGAAGTCTTGGGTTGTTGAAACGACCATTTTTGAAAACTGGGTAAATAAAGGCATAAGTTGAAGAATAACGATAACCTAGGTTTTTGGACTATCACCTGCAATGCTGCAGATCATTTCAGAGCAATTACTGATGTGTAATACTGCACTGCTTTTCAAAAGCCTGATTTATTAACTCTATCCAAACACCAGTCAATTTTGTGATAATTTCACCCTGTTTGCCTATAGTAATTATCCTGAGGAGAATAAATGATGAGCACTGTTGATTATTATGGTCTTAGCAGCTGCAAGAGCATGTTGACCATGTTTCAACAACAGCATTAGCATCTTGATCCTTCATTTAGAAACCCCTTGAATGGCAACTTGTCATATGGGTCACAAAGGGACCACAAAGAGATTAAATGCTAAGACCAATAGTAGGCCTATGTTTTCTTTGATGCATGTTTTAAGAGTCTAGGATGAGACATTATTTGCTGATATGCAACAATACTATCAACAGTTTCTACACTCAATTTGCTATCAATATTTAAAGTTATATCACAACTGTTCTGACAGGTAATTAATTTGATCAGTTTTAATTAAACATCTATTCCACTTTTCACAACAATATGAAACAAATGCAATTCACACCTAAAGCATCTGTCATGGTACCTAACCCTTTGAAAAACATACAATTAAACACATGAGACATAAAAGCCAGTCTAATTCATGAGCATGATGCTTTTAACATCAATCTAGTTCATGCGCATACAAGTAAAGAATACACACATCTCAAATGACTGATTTTCTGAACACCACAAGAAAAGGGAGCTCGAGACCAAAGCTGCTTAACCTATTGCAAACCAAAATAATAACATAGCACATGAAACTCACTAAACTGTATAAATAAGCAACTGATTCAGGAACAAGACAAAATGCATAAGATTAAAAGTTTATTTTTTTTTTACTATAAAGATCTTTGTGAAACTGCCGAACAGATTTCTTGTTTCAATACACAATGTGATTTGTAGAGTATTATGAAACTATAGAAGATAAATGTCTGTTGTGACAACTTACAATAAGAATTTCAGGAGTGTGAATAATTGTGTTGCTAACAAGAGACTAATAATCACATAACTACTTTTAAGTTATAATAAGAGGGGCTCTTTCAGGCAATCACTTGTGACAGTGAAATCTTAAAGCAACATATAGAATGACATAACTAAACTCATCGTGACTAATATGTGACCAAAGTGAATCCTACTTGATACAATCAAAGAAACAAAACATTCATAATAAGAGGACAAACAAAGTGTGAATTGACCTGCGGTAAAAGCAGAAGGATTCCTAAAAAAAAACCAGCAAACGCAAGATAATGACATAAAGTGACACTCGGAGATAAATTTGCCCCACTCAAGGCTTGACACTGGCACAAAGGAGCCATGTCTTATTGCACAGTTTCAGATTAAGAAACTATGAGAGGTTTTTAACTTAGTTTAACTGAGAAGCCTGATACTGTGAGCCAAATTTTGTGCCACTGGAAATAAAACATCTGTTGTCAGAATAGTTAAGCAGGCTTGACATTCCTCATTGCAAACAGGTATATGAAGAAACATCCCATCAAAAAACAGCATGGTAAAAAAGTCACCTTGGCATAATAAAATACTTCTCTCTATGCCAGTTAGAAAGAGAACAAATGTCAACAGCTTGATAATATATAAACAGAAAATCTCTTGACATGTAGATCCTACCTTCTCAACATTACTTGCTTTTCTATTTTATTATGTAATTCTGTGTGTCTTTATTCTACTAACAATTTATCTGCAAAGTGAGAGTTAACAATACTAAAGATAACATCAAATCAAATAAGAAGCCCCTGTCTATAATACTATGTATTTTTATGTTCAATTGTTCATGTGAGTCATATATTTTTTACTGAACAATTTATTTATGCCAGACATATGAATCTATACTACAAATCTCAAAAAAAAAAAAAAAGACTTATGGAATAGAAAACTAATGAATGTATCTATCTGAAATTTGGCACACAGCATTGCTGCATAAAGATCTGTATTTCTATTTGCTTAAATCCAAAAAAAGCTTACTATGTTTGATGCTATCCTAGAAAAAGCAATATAATTTGAATAGCAAACTCATGAGAGTATTAGATCTGAATTGAATGTTCTGTAAAATCATGCATTCAAACACCAAATATGTTTACTTTGAGTAAGATTTGTTTTTAATCATCCAAAATTCCAACATCAAGGTGTGCATGCACACCATGCACTTTAAATAGCAGGGCAATATCGGTCTGGCCTGTAATATTTAGTAAATCTCCTTCGCACACTGTGGGTTTTCTTTCAGTTTATTTATATAGAGGAATGTATTATTAAACTGCATTGCAGGTTATTCATTCAATTCACAAACAAACCTTACTGAATCTTACCTCTTTATAATCCAGTTTTCCATCTTTGTTCTCATCAACCTCATCAATCATTTCTCTCACTTCATCTCTCGACATCTTTTCCCCTTTCTGTAAACATGAATGATTTGAATAGTAGTACTACATTTATGATTGTAAAACTAAATCTGATGGGGCTACCTCAACTGCATTAAAAACACCTTGGAAATTGTGAAGTTTAGGCCCTCATTTTCAATATTTAATTGACTGAGCAATGTATATCTGCCCCATGTATGAATCTGAGATTACACTGACAATCTTGCAGCTCAGCATGTGAATAATGAAAGAAACTAGATTTTTTTGGACATCTTTTTCATAAAGAAAATCAAACTAACTTCTAAGGATTGAGCTTGAGGAAACTAAAGCTGTTTTGAAAAAACTAACTTACAGTTGTCATGATCTTGTATAACTCGTCAAGTGAAATGTATCCATCCCCATTTATGTCAATTTTACGGAATGCTCTCATCAGATCATCTTCTGAAGTCACTCTTTCTTTTCGGCAAATATCAACAAAGTCATCAAATGTGAGACTTTCTGAAAAACAAAAAAAAAAAAAAAAAGAGTACAATCATATGACAAAAAAGTCACACCTCAGTTGAATATGTAGGTAACATGGAGAAACAAAACTAGTATCCATTAAGTAATCTTTAACCTCACAGCAACAGAAACAATATGAAATCCAAATATATATATTTCAGAATTGTCATAAAATAATAAACTACCAGTGTTCTTACCTGTATTACGAGTCCAGTACTTGGAAACAATTTTACTTGAGGCATTTCTACCACTTTCTTGCAAAACTGAAAATAAAAGATGTCATAAAATCAACATCACAAGCTTTTGATTATAGACAGACTAAATTATTTTACAAAAAAAAAAAAAAAAGAAATTATAAAGAACGTCATTACTGATGCTCATCTGTTTTAGAACAGGGAATTTATTTCAAGATAACAGGAATATGTTTCAGCATTGCACTAAGCCTAACAATCTATGTATTAGTCACAAAATTAAAAAAAAATCAATCAGAGTATTCCAAATTTTATCACTTATTTTGTGAAAAAAAAAAAAAAAATTAATAGAACATTTGTTTGATTAGATACAAAAAGCTCAATCAAGGTCAGGTGTAATATGTTAAGGGTTAACTACAAAGTTGGTAGACAAAATACAAGGATGCCACACAAGGGCTCTTCCCAGGCAACAAAATGAACTGTAAAAAGCAAACAGGTATTATATGTATGTTGACATAATGTTATTGCTAGGTGGCATGTGGGTGGTGGAAAGAGGGGAAAGAGAAGATGGGTGAATACAAGTGATGTGCATAAATAAAGGGCTGACAAACTGATTTGACAAATGAAGACAATAAAGGGTTGAGATGTAATGTGTTGGCAAGAGTATGATGAACGAATTTGCAGTAAAATTATGCAAAAAACAATGAACAGGGACCATAGGTGCCTAAAAATGAATGGACAGATGATAGATAAATGAATAGATAAAAAAAAAAAAAAATGAATACGTGACTAAGTTACCAGGAAAATGAACAAATGAATAAACCACTGAATAAATAAGCAAGTAGATAAATAAGAAGAAAATTAGAAAGACAAAAGATTCAAAGAAGAAAAAAAAAAAAAAAAGAAAGAACAAAATTGAACTTAGATTGTAGTTAGTCCTTTCTGTGTGGCAATGGATGGAGGAGTGGAATTGTTAAGATGATAATATTTGGGTGTCTGGCGGGACTTGTGTGGGCATACATGTAAGATGGGGCCCTGTGTGGGTGGGAAAAGTGGGGGGGAGGGGGGGACTGAAAAGGGGGCAATCGGTGCACACTTTTTCGGGGGAGTTGCTTTCCTGAAAAAGTGG
>JBCAUA010153780.1:0-22911 GCA_038406235.1 Peronia verruculata | reverse complement strand
ATGGCGTGGTGTAAAACTCTACGGGCAGGAGGTGAATTTGCTTACATCTGCCATTGCCAAAATGAATATGCTCCTTCACGACATTGAGGAGTTCGACATTGCTCGTGGCGACACACTGCGAGAGCCACATTTCAGGCAGGGCGATTCGCTCCAACAGTTCGATGTAATATTCGCAAACCCGCCCTATTCCATGAAAAAATGGGATAGGCTTATACACATGTATGAGAAAACTGGTGACTTTGCTAATAATGCTGTTCACAGCATCTTGCCCATGACTTTTCTTAGAGTAGGAGTCTTGGGTGGAGGTGAACACAGGTTCCAATTTATAGCTATGCTCCTGAGCCCTGAGCAGAGACAGTTTTTCCACTGAAATGGGGGGAGGGAAAATGTGTGGGGCAGGGGAAAGATGGAGGTGAAGGGAGAGGGCAAAAGTAGAAAGAGGAAAGGAGCATAGATTAAGAGCAAATGAATGGGCAAGGATGATCAGCCAGCCATCTTCCCTCTCCATCCTTTACACTTCACGTTTAGTCCCTATTTAACCTTTGCTCCAACACAACTATAGTCCATCTTTTTTTTTTAACTCACTATTCAGATGCAAGCAAACAGAAATATTAGCAGAAAAATATGATGGCCAAAAATGCTGGAGAAAATTAAAAATAGGATTAGGAGAAATGGTTTAATGCTAAAAATTACACTAGTAAAAAAAAAAAAAGAAGTGTAAACTGGTTGACAGTGGAGACAGTTTCAATTTATGTCACAACTTACGTAAAATGAGGTCATTTTTGGATTCTATTTCATCTCTTATGTCATCATAACGAGTCATAAATATGGCTTTGCATTCTAATTTCAACTCATGATCATTGTTTCCTGATGCAGATACACGGCTGGAATAAGAGGCAGCTGATGATGGCCTACTCGTGCGCCGTTGATAGGACATCTTGCTCTGGAACAGTGAATATTTCCAGTTTTAATTTACATACATACACATGTCATAATATACACTCCAACTCTGTGTCTTAGAGCAGGACTATTTTGCCTCTCAATTTGGAATATGGGTACATCTGAAATAACTCTGTCATATCTAAAGGAGGCCACAAGAGACTGTTTTAATTAGATATGACTGTAGCTTTTTCTGTAAATAGATTGAGATAGAGATCTAGTTATAATGTTTAGTAGATCTAGATGTAATTGGCTTTAACCTGTTCTTTGAGGTCAACAAAATGTTGATGTGTAGGCCTGTTATTAACTTTATAAATCAAGATTGGAATTGTAAACAAAATACCGGAACTTGATGTCCAAAATATTGCAAAGAAATTCGAAAAATAAAATCTAAAGAAATATTTGAAAACCCACACTGTCTTAAATATGCAAAGATGTTGCAACTGAGAAAGAGCCAGGCTAAATTAAATAAATTATCAGATGGCAACTCGATGTAATCCTATGTATGCACTGACATGTTTGAGAAACGGCGTAAGTAGCAACCGATATACTTCCGGGTCAGGAATTGTACATTGCTATTTAATAAAGATATATTTAAGAATGCATTAATTATTCATTAGTGGATGAAGAATAATTTTAAATTTATTTTTTACCGTCTTTTGAAATTCTAGAAAAAAACAATTGTCTTATTTAGGAGAAAAACTTACATGACTGAAGTACAGAGATAACAACAATGCTTACCCATGAAAATAAAAAACCATTACTTTACTATTTCGCGAATAAAGTTAAAAATGAAACTGCATGACGATCGTCACACTATCTCACTTCGATCTTCAGACTGAGGTCAAAATGATCGATATTACTAGGAACAATTTTAATGCTTTATTTCCTAAAATTGAACATGCCATCACTTCAGCGGATTTTATTTGTAAGTTCACCTTTAAAAAATTAAATAGATCTAGATCTAAATCTAGAGTCTAGAATTCTTGATCTGCCCACATTAGCCTACATTACTAAGGTTTTGTAGCACATCACATAAAAATCATTTTGGAACCAATTTAGTAGAGTGACTAGAGCCAGATATCTAGATGTAAGATTCTTGTCAACTCGAATCATAGATCAGGATTTGTCTAGATTTAGATCTTGATCTAGTAAGTACAGTGGGCTCCGTCTAAGAACCTGGTCGGTGGGAGACAAAAAAGCGTGCACATAGGGGGACGGGTTCTTAGGCGATTTGAACAGTTATACTGTTATGCAACCCACCTGATCACAGACTGTCTTCACTACTATGATTAGTTGATCATTACCGTTAGTTAAAGATTTATCTATGCGAATAAGTACAGCCTTCTTCCCTGTGCTTTATAATTAGATGTTGCAATTCCTGATCTTTTTAGCGTTTAGTTACATCAATACTGCTCTGCGCTTAAACGCAGTATGAGTTTTCACATAACAATAACATTTTTGTAAACATGATATTGCTATGCTACCCCGCTGATAATCACATGAGTGACTCAAGTGTTTATAGACCGACGGAAGCAGCAAAACAGCAGACCAGTTGTAAGGATAAACTTACACCCCCTTATCCCTAAAGCCAATCACAAGTGTTGTCCCACATGTTTTCAAAGAAAGAAATGGTTACGGGTTAGTCAATAGTGTGGCCTGATTACGCAGTCATACATCAACCATCACTTCCACTCCTTGTCTGCCTGTTCCCTCCATCCCCCGTCCCCATTTTACTGCACATCTAGCACTGCGTTTCTCTCAAGTGGACGGTATGATGTGGAGTTATACCATAAATATACTCGGGTATCCAGGTCCCATGCCAGGCTCTTTGACAAATTTTTTATTTGGGAGTGCCTAGAGTGGGTTCATAAATTACATATATATAGAGGAAAAATTCCGTTTCGTAGCAGAGGCGGGTTCTTAGGTGGACTGGGCTCTTAGGCAGAGGGTTCATAGGCGGAGACCACTGTATCGCTGATCACGGTATATTTAGTGCAATGTGAGACTGAGAGCATATCACTTAGTTTATGGCAGGAGCTGACCACCGACGGGTAATAAATCATGGGATCATCGGGGTCAGCATCTGCCTGGTAGGGGATTTTGGTGCCAGAAGTGACCATGAGTGTGATAAGAAAAATTGCTTAACTTTATAGCCCACTCCCAGTCATTGTCTTTGTATGTGAGCAAAGATAGTGAAACCCACCACAGCTTTAGACTTCTCTTTTTTGGCCATACATATTGTGTGCAAATATTTCATTGCAGTAGTAGCATTTTGAGCACTGTTGGAAGAGGTTAAAATCAAAGTGTTATTTTAAACATAGGTGATCAATGTATGAAAAATTGATTAAAACTAAACAAAGCGATGAATATGAGTGGTTATCCTCTTTTAGTCAAATAATTTAGCTGATAATTGCATGGTGAAAGTTTGAAGTGGTTCAATGAAGTTTTGCTGGAAATACATGTATTACAGTTTTGCTATGATAGACCATGCCATCATTTGACTTTCTGGCTGCTTTTTACTGTGCACATAGAGTGATTCAGTAGTGTGGTTTTAGGTGATTAGGACCGTATGTCTGTCTCATTTAACAAACAAAATAAAAATGAAAACATACAAACATACACACACATAGATACGTTTTCATATTGGCACTAATAAATAATTCGTGCCAATATAGATCTGTTCTAGCCAAAACTTACATAACAATGAATCACATGTGTGAAAGGAAATATGAATGTGAGGGAAAACTGCCGTGTTTATGGTGACAGATCACATAGTGTTTAAAAGAATGACAAAATATTTTCTTACAGTACCTCTGAAACTGACACCAGTCTCCATTATGTATTATCATTCACAAAGATAAAGTGGGTACAGATTCTCAATATTTAAATGTACTCAAAATGTTACAAGCGCTGAAAAACAAATGAAAACTGCAAGTAAACTGTTTTTACAGCATAGGAACTAATGACTTAAATATTTTTGACAGTAATTAATTAAATGTACCTGTAAAAATATAGGCATATGACCATTGCTTTTTCTCAGTTTGCAACAAGTTGGAGCTTAGTTATCAATCCATGCATAAGAACTCTAAAAGCGATGTTCAGTGATATACTCAAACGTATCCCTGATGGTAACAAGTTGTGATATAAACGAAGTAGTTTGAAATAGTAGAAAATAATTCCAAAACGAACAGGATACTGTTTGCTCAACACTGGAAATGCTTGCAGATAGAGATATCAAATTTTAAACTTACACATCATCTAATTGGCTCCACAGATCTTCAGTAAATTATTATGTACTGCATTCATGACAAATGTGAAAGGGATTCATCTGGTGATTTTATTTAGAAATGAATTTTCTAAAACTGTTATTACTTATTCTCACAATGTAAAATTTTTTTAAAAATGTCTATCGCTTTCAACTTAAATTTTAAGTCATTTCTTTTTTTCCTTAAACAAAATAATAATTAAATGTACAGAAAATACTTGCAAAACTGAAACTGACTACCATATTGTTGTTATGGTGGATGCATAAATATACCAGAAATATAACAATAATAAAATGTTAAGGAAAAGTTTTTGATACTGGTGAGATTTCTGCTGGGCAATCAGGTAGCCTGACCAATCGCTGACCCAGGTCAGGACGCCGTCGAGATGTTATTTACTTTAGTGCGCTGCTCTGCGCATGCCGTGTGATGTATTATTGATGTGTGGACAGTCTTCACCACCTTTACAATTCTGAGTGAATAGAAATTAATAGAATGTGCCTGCGCATTTTAAAAATGTCTATCGCTTTTCTATCATATAAATCACATTAACATATATAAGATTCTTCTTACCAGGTTAGGTAATATGATCTCTATTTCCAGCTATTGACACCGAATTCACTGGTCTTTACATTGATGATGAGGCCAAACCCAGGTTAGTGTGACTCTTTTGAAAACAACAGTAACATACAGCTTTTTTTGAAGTTAGTTGTCTTTTTTTTTTTTTTTAGTATCATGTGAATGTGCTTGGATGAGGCTGCAGAAGTGTGATCAAAATATTCTTTTCTGGTATTTGTGAGGCTGTTTGTTTTGTAATGAGAGTGCTCTTATTAGGGAAGAGAAAATGAAATATTGTTGTAGAGACTTGAAATTTTATCTGACTATTTTAGTATCTGAGATTCAAGTGAAACCTAGTCATCATGCTTAGTCTAGGATGAATTACTGAATTGGATGACAAATTTGTTTCTGGCAGTATTATACATGAAACTCATTCTTAGATTTTGGGCATGTTACAAGGTGAGCGAATCCCAACTGTAGGTAAAGATGCACGAGGAATGGAGTAAAACCAGTTCCTTTATACATTTTTTTTGTGTATTTGAACATCCTACAGCTTGTTTGATAGCTTTGCAGAGAGATATTGCAAGCTGAAAAGAAGTGTACAGAACTTCACTGTAAGCCAGTTAGGTAAGTTATTGTGTCAAATTAAAAAAAAAATGGGAAAATAAAATCTCATTACTTAACTTATGTTTAAATCTTACTACAGTAGTAATCAATCTTGTATTGCTTTTTCAAATATTATATGTCTCTATTAAAATGAAATAAACGATGCCTTTGTATTTTTCTTTAAATTTATATATAGCATAATGTAGGTTTCAAGTTGTACACAGTGGCAGACTAATATGAGTTGTCCTAGTGGTGTTCAAGTTTCTGTAAGTTATACTTTTGAGATATAGCAGGATCTGTGTAAAAATGTGTCTTTTATTTGCAGGTATCACTACATTCACTCGCTGTATCAAGGAGAACAGGTAGGCATGTCCAGAGATGGAGTGTAAATTTGATTATCAGCATGAAGAGTTAAATGCAGCTCAATGAATAGGCCTTTTCAACTGTCATTTTACATTTATATGATTGTAAAATGAGATTATTCTTAACATTGTTTGAGGACAGCACTGACATAACTTAGCAGTTGTCATTTGTGACCCCTCTTTCATTCCCCCAATTTCTAAAAATCAGTTGTTTGTGTGAATGCATCTTTGTATATGTCTTGTGCCGAGGGCAAATGAGTTGCAAGTCGCGCTGGGTGAGTTCAAGTCACATCTGTTTTTTACTGTTCTTCACTATTTTCCAACTATGATACCAAAATAGTTCTTTTTTTTTTCCAGATTAAAAAGGGTTAAATTGAAGTTTTGTGAAAGAAAATTTTTAGTAGCTTAGTTGGAAAATAGTTAAAAAACGACCAAAAACAGCCGTTTATCTTCGTTGCCCGATGCGACTTCCGACTCATTTGCCCTGGTCGCAAGTCATTTTGTTTTTTTAGATTGCCAAAAAAAAATGAATTTTGTCACATTTGTTATTATTGCTATTATTGGTTGGATTTGACTGCTCACATTCACCCTGAGCATCTTAGATTGTAATTTAAACATACTCGTGATACAAGCAAAATATTTATGGCAATTTTTTGTATTAATATAAATTAAATTTTGCGCTGTTCTTTGTGGGAAAGATAAGTTATGTGTTTGAATATTACAGTGGGTGATTTAAAGCAAGAAACAACAAACATTGAAACTTTGGGTTCCATTTTGCTCTCAAAATATATATATATAATTTGACATATGTAATCCCACTGTTATTCCATGTTAACCTGAGTAATGTTTTTTTTTTTTTTTAAGTTTTGACAATGATTGTAGCCATAATCACTATTTTACAAGTATGCTAATTTCACTGCACTTATTTTTGTTTTGTCATGTTACTTTTAAGCTAGAACCAACTTTTTGGTTTGCACATGCTTTGCACATGTATTGGTTTTTGTCTATTTTCTCAAAACAGTTGCAATGGATTTGCTCCTATTGTGAAATGACTATGACTATAATCAGTTTTCGAATTTCAAGAATGTGAGGGTTTTTTTATGCCTCTGATTTCTTCAGCTATAATGCGGAAACTTACACATTTTACCTTCGCCCAATGTCATTTGGGTCATGTGATGAAAGGTTCTCAATACAGGCAAGTAACAGTTGTTCCAACACTTATTTCCATAATTGCTGATGTAATGAACATAGATAAATTTGGGATAGGAGTATGCAGACTACGCCAATTATTTTTGAATGCTTTGAGATGAAAAAAAGTGAAACAAAAATTTCTTATGTATTATTAATTCATTTGATACAGGATGTAGAATTCAGGATGATGATTCCATCGAACTGCTTTTTAGATGGATAGTTTAATCATAATACTGTTCATTCAGTGTTGATTTTATGTTTGTTTTTATCTGTATAAATTTTACAGCATAGTTAAGTTAGTAAGTAATCTTTATTTAAAGTACCGTCTGTAAGTAGGCACTCAATGCCTGCCTCTGGCAATCCAAATCAAGCACCAAAACTTGAAATTCAGCCCTATTCATTTGTTGTTTTTAGGCAGTAATTGCCGTTAGAATGAAGTTTAGATGGACATAAAGTTTATTGAAAGCTGTAGAAGATGATACTTTTACATTTAAACCATGCCTGATTGGGAGAAAATTACAAGAGCGCAAAATGAATTCTACTATGGAAAATTGTTGGTTGCAATAGAGACAACACGCCGCCTTCCTTCATTGTGCTGTACAATTTACGCCTGGTATGTATCTTCCAGGACCCTGCATAATCATATAAATGGATGGTTGCCATCTATTGTGGTATAAATTTAACCACGATAAGATAAGAGAAAGCGTGAACATTATTTGAGTTTTTTTTTAAAGAAAGTTGAAAATATAATCTTTTTTGATGAATTATCATCATCTAAAGCAGTTCATTCCAAAGGCATCCAATTTTCTTTTGAAGTATGAAACTTTGAAATGTGGTGCATGCACAGCAAAGTTTGGATGGACCAAAAATAAACAGTGACCACTTTTTTAACTTTTGAATATTTCTTCCTGGTTTAGTCTCTGTATGTAAAATATCAAAAAGGCTTTATAGGGAGTTCATGAAACTAATCAAATCTAAAAGCAACCACCAGTTTTATATGATTGTGCATCTACTCTTGATCATATTTCAAGATTGAGGTCACCTTTCTAAGGGGTGGGGAGGTGGGGGGCGGTGTCTACTCAGGGGATCAATAAGTACACAAGAAGTCAGAACATGTAAAATAAAAAGAAATGCCTCAAAAAGTTAAAACATTAGGTGCTTTATCACATAACATTGAAGATGTATGAACTATGAAAATTGTAATTAATATGAATTATCTTAGTTGTAGTTTAATTTATCTATATACTCAAAATCCAGCAATAATCATCACTTTTCACAAAATACAGCAGAGACGTGAAACATGAGAAGGCTTCATTTTAGGAAGTTTGAGATATGATCAAATCTACGAGCAACCTCAAATCTACGAGCAACCACTGGTTTTATACGATAGTGCATCGACTCTTGATCACATTTTAAGTAGACATCACCTTTCTTAGAGGGCTGGAGGGGGAGGAGGTCACTCAACAGGGTCAGTGAGTGCAAAGTGAGTCAAATCATGTAAAATAACTAAATGCCTGAAAAAGCTACAACAATAAATGCTTTATGATCTGCAGACTACAATCGAGCATTCTTCGACACTAGATCCATGTTTACATGTGATTATTGTAATTTTGTAGTTCTACAATTATCGTTTATATTGTTAAATGTGTATCGAAAAATTTTCAGGTTTACACAATCACATTGTCGAGGAACGTAAATCATTCCCTTGTAGATCTAATCGAATTTCATGAAGCGTTTCGTGCTTCATCAGTGGTAATGTTAACATTTGGAAACAAAATACAAACACTGTCCTTGTACACATGAACACTCACGCATTTTCTTATATTATTGAGAGAAAGACAAATTTTGGGGCTGAAGCATTAGGCCTAATAGGTTCCTCTTAAATTCTGCTGATATAGATCTAGGATTGATCTAGAACAAGATCTAAGGCAAACTGCTTCTATTTGCAGAACCAGTTGCAACAGAGCCATCAGATGCATTTAGAATATACATAAATGTGATGATTTGTCAATATCATAATATTGTAGATCTAATATTGAAATCATTTTGCGAATGTCTCTTTCTATGACAAAGATTTGGGATTGCAAATTGCAAACACTAATGTAGGGATCTACTTGGGGGTCTACCTAGACACCACGGCTAGGTAGATCCCTGTGGTTGTCTACGTAGAAACTTCCTTTATTAATTAATGGTAGAGCTGTAATCTATATCTTTAACTACAGGATTTATTTAGAAACATTATGTGTGCTTTAGTGCAGTTCATTACTTCAAATTAAATATCATGAAAATCGGAAAATTTTCCATAAATTCAAAATGTACCTTCTAGGTGAAGATTCATTTAATTTCTGTGAATCTGTACGTCTTGTTTGTTGTGCTATTGCTGCAGCTTAGATTTTCCTGAGTATGTTGATACCAAAATCTTTGAAATCCATTGGAAAATAAATTTCTCATGAATTTTTAAAAATTTTATGAAAATTGGAAATTTGCCTGTAATCGTGAGAATGCCTGATTTTACATCCGAAGCCATTTTCATACAGAAATATTTTCTCTAATGTAATTCTCTTCCCCATGAAAGACATTGAACTTCATCCTTGCAATAATATTTTCCATATCTGGGGTTTCAGACTACTTGGAAAATGGGAAATCGTTTCACAGATTATCTGCTCCTCCCAAAAGAGGGACTCATGTAAGGAGAGATCATTTTGAAAAACCCTAATACTTCCCTTTGCCTTCAAAAGCTGTATTCAGCAAGCACTGTAAATAGGTAAAAATCCTTTTATTTCTTGTCATTCGAAAGACTAATCACCAAAAAATTTGATGAAATTATAAAAACAGGAAATAAAAAAATTCTATTTATGGCATAATTTTTTTGAATTTTTCTTAGTGTATGAACAAGTGGTAGAAAGATGTTTTTTTCCTCTTTGCACTACTTGTTCAATTCCTCTTTTGTATGGTAAAAGGAAGTAATAGGATTGAGCACAAGGATCTCCCATTGGTCTTGATCCAACGCAGTATCAAAAATTTGTTGTTTTTTTTTTTCTCTTTTTTGTGAGTTCTGAAATATGAGGTGTTATTCACAATCTTTAAAATACCACAACTTTTTTCTTTCATTATTGTAAAAAGATGATTTTGGTATCAATATTCTCAGGAAAACAAGGTCTAAATGGCAATATACTTTATAATATTGTGAGATGATAAAGTCATTTTGGGTTTTGAATGCCTATTGTAAACCTTGTTAGTCTTTTTTTTTCTATATTTCAGATATCTTTTGTCTCAGAATGAAATTATCACAGTTCACTAGTTCATTTGGTGAACATTTTTCTTTTTTGTAGGCCTCATCTCTTCGCTTTCTCTGCAAACACAAGTTCCCTTTTAACAAGGTACCATTTTAAAATTTCGTTATCTTCATTTTGGAAGAATGTTAAGTATCTAATTACATCATACTCTGTATATCTTTATTTGAACAATTGAAATTCATATGGATTTCATATTTTTCAAGAAATTTGTTTATCTGTATTAATTTTGTAGAAATTTGTTTTTGATCTTCTGATTGGGTAACTCAGGTGTTGTTGAATGGAGATTTTGTAAAAGAATGCAAATGTTTGTAGAGCCATGCTCTTTGTCACTTTTGTTTTTGGTGAATGTAGAACACATACATTCATAGGTTATTAACTGTAGGCATTAAAACAGAATGCAAATGTTTGTAAATATGTCCTATTGACATGTTTTTTTAAAAATGTGAATAAAGAATATATCCATTCATTGATGACTTAATTTTAATTTATTACAGTGGCTTTATGAAGGACTGCCTTACTTAAATCGGAAACAAGAACAGGATCTAGAGGAGGAACTTAATTCTGGTCTTCTTTTTGCTGGAATAGAGAGGTGTCTGTATAAGCTAATATAATCTAATATCACCTTTGGGCTTCACAAAACATGAATGAGCTGCATAGGCTCTACATAATATAGTATAAAGGAGTCATTCATTTCAGTCTTTAATATGCCTACAATTTTACCATTAGATTACCCACACTTACAGAGTTTAAACATATTTTTATACCAAAGTAAAAAGACTTGTTGTAAAATGTGCCTGAGGCAGTTTAATATTACCACTGAGATAGCTGTCTGCAAGTGGTTTTAAGGCTGTAAAGAGGGTGTAACATAGCAATCTACTTGAAACATGTGGAGAAAAAGCTGCATATTTAGTACAGAATTCAAGATATATATCAATAGTGTAATAAAAAGAATTATGTTTTCACATACAATTTTTCCAAGTGGTCTGTTTTACCAGACTTCAACTTGAAGGCAAAAAGATGAGTGTAATCATCAGGAATGGAATGTATTTTCACTTTGTTATTGTCTCTGGAACAGAAATATAGAAGGGGTTGATTATGCAAAGATGTTTTAAAAGCAGTTTAAGGAAATATTTATCAGTGATTCTTCCAGCTTTGTGCAATCAAATGTGAGAAAAGTCTGTAAACTTTTTTCCACTCCCAGAGATGTTGATGAAAGAGAAGTACAGAGTTTGTGTTCCCTGGTGGCAACATGGCTTCCTAAAAGTAGTATAGGAGAATGCCTAGTTCTTTCCATAAAGGAAGGTAAACTTTTGAACCTTGAAATCTGATATTTTTACTGACATATTAACAACGTCTGTTAAACCTTATTGGTGTACTCATTCATTCATGCAATTATGTACATACATTTATATAGATGCCCTTAAGTTCTTCTGCAGTATCTCGATTGCTTTAAATGTGTTTTTAGATGAAATGAGACATAGCAATTGTATTAACAGAAATGCTAAGTTTCTGACTTGATTATCGAGGCAGCAAATGAGAAAGAAAAAAATGAAAAAAAATACGCCCGACATAATGTCAGTGAGCTATTTTGACTTTCAGCCAAATTACGTTCCTTGGCTGGATGCAAGAGGTATACTTCAAGTATTGTTAACAGGGAAAGAAAAAAATCACTTTTTATATTGTGATATAAAACATGATTAACGGAAATTCTCAAGTACCCACCATGTAATGAAAATTTTTTTTTTTTTTGCTTCACTGTGAAAATTTTTCAAATTTATTTCTTTTCCTTGTTTCAAATAATAGGAGCAAAGGCGATTTTTTTTCCTTCTTTCCCATGCTTTTGTTATACCCATGCTTGTGTTATACCTCTTGTACTTGGCAAAGGAAGTAACTTAGCTGCCTGAAAAAAATGGCACTTTGTAGAATTGATTTTTGTTACAGCTTACAATTTTGCATTAGCTATCAGTGACATTTTAATTTGTAAAATGGCACTGCAACTTGCATAAACAATGGTCTCCTCATAATAGCCTGGTCATTAGGAGCAAAACAAGGGAGCTCTAAGACTCTTAGGCAGATTGAAAGATTATCAGTCGCTGTCTTAGCTAAGATGAGTTGGATTTTTTTCCTCTATGTGAATACAGTCTGCTGTATGTGTATTCCCTTATTAATTAAATCTTTTCATGATCTTTCTTGTGTTTATGATTTCCCCAATAATGTCAAATTTCTTTCAAATGTCCAGTAAGTTTCTACAAGACGGTATTGTTGAATGAAAATGCACTTTAACTATATTCCACTATGGGCAGTCGCATAAGTGACTCAAGTGTTTAAAATTAACCACACTGACTGAATTAGGAAAAAAATGGACCAGCCAGAGGCTAAACTTCTTTCTTATAGATAGACGCCATTTCTGGCGGCGCTGCCTCACATGTTGTCACACAAAGAAATGGTTAAGGCTTGTCCATGTTTGGCCTGATTGCGCAATCACACCTCCCTGTCATTCTCCTCCTGGTCTCCCTGTTCCCTTCCGGCTCCACTTCATTTTACTGCAGGCTTAGTACTGTGTATTTCTGTCAAGTGGTTGACAGTCTGATGTGAAATTACACCATGATATTGGGCTGCCTGACAGCAAGCTCCTAGGTGGGTTTTTAATTAGGGTTTGGCAGGTAAACTGTAGAGAAAAAAAATTCGCAGCAGAGGTGTGGGGGTTCACATGTGGACCTGGCTGTTAGATGGCTGGTTCTTAGGCTGAAACCACCAGGAACTTTCTCTCTTGTTTTTTGTATTAGGCTTTTAGTTCCAAAATATTTTACCCTCCAGATTCAGTGTCAATAGTCTAAGGTTTCACAGTTATTACAAATTATGCTTGTGAAAGTATGGAACTTTCTTTTTTTTTCTTGTAGATTCTGCATCTATAGCCTACATTTTCCACAAGGATTTACGTACACGGTTCCCGCAGATATGGACTACCACAAATGCCTTTGGACAGGTTTGCCTCTTTTGTTTCTGAAACAATAACATTGAAATAGTTTGTTAATACTTACGTGAGCTCATACAAGAAAATTCATAATGAAAAGATTGTTATGTTGAAATTTTGATTTTCTTTTGGTTCTTTTTCATTTCCTTGTAACATGAGCAGAATGAACCTTTTACCTGACACAACTCTTTCAGGTAGACCCCTCTGAAATTTCACTCCAGGGACATAATTCTGTGTGAAAACATAATTAACTATTGAAAAGAAATCACACACAGAAAACTATTCTTGTGTGAAATTTTAGACAAGTGGTGTGTGCAGCTGCATGCAAGTTTTTATGTCATTCATGCAACTAGATTATGTTCAACTGGGCATAAAATCAGTGATATGTACATCTTTGTCATAAAGCTGAGCTGTTGCTTTAGATAAGGCTGCAAAAGTTCTCCATGTCTCCAAAATAAATATTGTTTCAACTTCAAAAAGTCACAGAAATGTCAATTTTCAATGTATTTTGATTGAATAAAATCCACCAGAAAGCGTGAACTCTCTACTATCGATTTTAACTACCCACACTGGGAGATTACTGGTAAAAACATGACAGTCGGCAGAAAGGAAATTTAGGTGTGATGGAGGCATTTGTGATGACTTGCGGTGACCTTACTAGTGTATCAGTAGAGGTGATTTGTGATGACTGTGTCAGATAATGGGTTGATCAGTTGTAATACTGAAAAAGAAGAAATACAGAGTATTCTTTTCATTTTTTTTTGGTAATGATTCTAGAATACCGTCATTACTCACTGAGCAAATTCAGATATGTGCCATTCCTTTAAGAACTTGATGGAGTGTAATTTATTCTGCGATGTTAAATTTGACATATATTCAGATAGTTGTGGAAAAAGTGGATCATGTGAAAAGAGACATCTTGGAAAAGCAGGTTCAACAATCAGAGAAACATCAAGAAAGACAGTAAGTTGAAGCTAGTGTATGTGAATCTCACCATTATAGGACAGGTGTCTGTCAGCGGCACTGTTAAATTCTTTATAAGACCATTCTCTGTTTGTTAAAATGTGATATAAAGGACGGTCACATTTTTAAAGAAGCTTCCTTCAAGCATTTGTCTTATCTATCAAATGAGGCCAGCATTTTGTAATGCATTGCATGCAACTTAGAAGTAGCTTGAACATTATGACCTGAAATTGGTTTTCAATATACGTATAGTATATGAAAAATGCATAGGAAATTATCAAAGGAATATATTCCATGTACAGAAAAGTTGTGTTTCAAGTGTTTGGTAAATATTTGCTCCTGATTGTTGACTTGGGCATTGTATATTCTTCCAAAGTATGTTGTGTGACCAGATGAAATGAGTCTGGTGTCAAGAAGGGGCTTTGTTTAGAAAATCGGATAACTGACCACAGGATGACAGAGGTTAGCGGTAAATGTGAAAAACAAAACACAAAAGTGAGGAGTTGTGACAAAATAATTTTTTCCCCAACTTACAATAAACGCTTATTTCTTTTTCTAGTAACAGCAACTTTCCTTTTTTAGTGACACAAATAGCTCGTGCACGAAAAATTGGACAACTATCTCATTCCTCCTGATCATGCAACCTATATCATTGAAAGTTTTTCTTTCCTCACTTCTTAGGCAGCTTCTTGAAATGCTTGGATTCACAAGAGTCATACGACTGCTTCAAGTGGCCAGGAAGGTTAGTAATCTGTGCCATATTTTATCATTGGACATTCTCTTGATTTAATTTGCTTTACAAACTGGTGGTGCAAAAAAAAAAAAAAAGAGACAAATTTGAATTGTTGAAAATAATACTGGGATTTGATTTTTCATAATTCACACCAAAAACCTAGTGATGCTGCATATTCTCACAATCATTTCACAGGTGCCCAGATCATTAATTTTTTTTTTTTTCTTTTTAAAGTTTTGAGTTAAGATGCTTGTCAAAATCATCATCACTGTATAAAAACAATTTGTCCCAGTGCCTTTACAATACTTAGGTATAGTCTACACACATAAACATAACATATATATTGTAAACTTCCTTTGCGCAAAATGATTGTTTTCCATTTTCTCAAACAGCTGAAACTGATGTGGGTGTAGTTTGTCAGGTTTTCTTTATCTAGTTTATTCAGTTTAAAAGTTATAGAGTTTGACTAACTTGTCGTATGGAGTAGGGATGTTTCAAATTTAATATTTTTTACTTTGATTCTGCAAATCACCAAGTATTTTTTTGTTTTTTCTCTTTCATGCTCCCAGCCTATAGTTGGGCACAACATGCTGTTAGACTTGATGTTTATCTATGAGAAATTCCACAAGCCTTTGCCAGGTGAAGTGTTCAGATATGGCTGGTAAACAAACAGCTTCGAGCATCTTTGTCAGATATAAATACAAATCTGAACACTATTTGTCCATAAGGAAATATGTTGTACCAGTTTAGAATATGTAGATAAGAGCAAATAAACAGGAGTACATACACATGCACACACACACTCACACACATATATGCATAATACGCTTACATACATTTACAGAGTGTGTGATTGTCTGGACTCATCAGTTTAAATTCTATAGCATTCTGCCTGATGATAATACAAAAGAATTTTTATATATTTTTCTGTCCTGACTTCTTTTACAGGAAGCATCTTGTCTGCATTTTAAATATGATTGGAGTATTTCATCATTTCAAGAAATCTTACATTTCTGAAAGCATAGATTGAATGAGAGGTATACATCATATGTCACACAATTGGATGACCTGAGTCTGATGTCAAATTTAAAATCTGACTTACTTTACCCGTACAAGTTATGTTCACAATACCACTGACAATTTGCTTTAATTTTAGTAAAGACCTCTCAAGAGAAAAGTAACAGAACTGCAAGTGAAGAAATAACAGTGAAGTGACCATTTAGTAGATTGAATACCACTCTTTGGCTAGACCAATATTTGTTTTTGAATGATCTTTGTAATTGCATTTCCTCAGTGTTTCATAGAAATTCTGATAGCATTCTATAATTTTTTGACTATTTTTAAAAATTTCCACAGACAACTACAAGGCATTTAAAGCTGGCATTATTGGTTTATTTCCTACGATATTTGACACCAAGCATATTAACCATTGCCTCAGATCGGTAAGCATAAAATCTTATCATTTTAAAACTTTTTCTGTAGAGTTTATCTTGGACACAGATAATATTTCACGAAAGGTAACCTGTTCATCAGTACAAAATTAAAGAATAGCCCAACATCTAAATGGAATCGATTGTGAGCAGCACAAGTTATCTGAAGCCATTTTTTTGTAATAAAGAACATCTTCATATTCCTTTGCAGCTGGAGTTTGCTGAAGTGGGAAACACAATTTCATCATTTTGATTCCAGTAAATTCTGTTCTGGAAATTTCTCTGACATTCTCATCCCAAATCAGTATGGACTGTGTACTTGGCATTAATTAATGTTGATGAAATTTGTTACTTCTTTTCACTTCAAGCCTCTGGAGTCCTTACAGCTGTTCAAAGCTGCTTCATTGCAAGAGTTGTACACTGCAGTCAACAGGTACATTTAGTTTGATCATATAATGCTAAGCAAACTGTCTGTGAAGGTAATTTTTTTTTTCCCTCATAACTTTCTTTTCATTCTTTTAATCTAGAAATGACTGGAAAAGTTCTTGAAGTTAAAAACCAAGAGAAAACTCATAAACAGATTGCCGAAATAATGGTTTTTTCTGCAAAACAGTTGATTTTGTGTTAAATACCCTGGATGTGCAAATGCTGTATAATATAGATTATGTCTGAGGTATCTTGATGTAAAATAAAATTTCAAAAATTTTTATTTGATGCCAAACTGTGACTAGCTTCATTAATTTTTTTTGTTTATAATTTGACGGTTAATGTTAGGTCAGTCATCTGCAAATGTTGGCTATGAATCTAAGCATTTATTGCTGGAAGAGTTTTTATGGGAAAGAATACAGATACCATGTCTTCAACAAGAAAAAGACCATCGAGTTGAGAGTCTTAAATATGGGAGGAGAACAGGGCATAGAATAGAAGTGCTGAATAGAAACTTCCATAATGCAAGAATCAATCATGTATGGATGAAGTACAATTTTTGTGAGGAGGTAGTAAGAAAGTGAAGTCAGGAAGAAGTTAGGATGAAAATAAATATTTATTTGTAGTTTCATTAAGGTACTTAAATCTAACTGTTATCAGAATAATTTTAAACCAGTACTTATGCTTACTGACAACATGCAGAGAATTAGCTGTTACTAAAAACTGCAAACAACATGCAATTTGCTGTCACAAAAAACTGCTAACAACATGTGGATGACTTGCTGTTATCACAAATGCAAACAACATGTAGACAACTTGCTGTTACCAAATAATCCAAACAACATGCAGACAATTTGCTGTTACCAAAAAATACAAACAATATGTAGACAACTTGATATTGCCAAGAAAATGCAAACAACATGAAGACAATTTGCTGTTACCAAAAAATGCAAATAACATGCAAACAACTTGCCATTACCAAAAAATGCAAACAACATGCAGACAATGTGCTATTACTACCAAAACATATAACTTGGTAAGCATGTGGCGATCCACACAGGAAGCCTCATATTATTCATATCCGTCTTTTGTAAGTTTCGCTGAACAATCATTGATTATAGAAATTTATAGCCACATTTTGACATTTGTTTTTAAAACTTGTAAATGCATCATCCATACGATATTATACATTATACATATTTTATATGATCAACCTTTTTTTGACATGCAAAACATATTTTCCATTGTGAACACAGTATAGCCATTATCATGTTGTGTGTCATTAAATCCCAGCACAAACAAGCAAACAAGTTGTCCATGGTTGAACCATATGTGAAGTTAAGTAATCATCTCAGCCTGACTAATTTAGTTGTGACCAGTTTCTGACGAAAACATCAGAACTTTTTAAACATGCTCATGTGGAACAGAAAAGAGACACATGAGACGTCAGCCTGTGAAGAATTAAGTAGTGTAAACTTTTTTCTATCCTCAAGAGAAAGTTCATACGCAGTGCTGATGAGACACAGTATGCATACAAGATTGATTCACATTTACATGCAGATGTGGACAAAAATATCACAAATAGCATTAGAACAAGGCAGGGAAAAAAAAAAAAAAACATTGCTTCTTCATTTGATGGCAGAAATGAATTCCTGTAATGTCTTGATTAATTCTCATTTGTCAGTGCATGTGAAATAAAGATAAATTCTCCTCATTACGCAGACATGTATCGGTGCTGATTCACAGAGTGTGAACAATGGCTAAGCATCTCCCCTTTCAGCAGATAAGTGCTGAAAAATTGGTTTGTGGCATGTTTTCATTACTCTGATGGTGGCATCGAGTACAATAATAACATTTTGTTTCAGTGAGCACATCTTACACTTGGTCCTCATGCAGCCAGCAATAATCTCAACTCATAGCATGACTGAATCGGGTGAGTCTTGTCCAGGGTTTTATTTTTGATGTCTTTGTTCTGCAGTGAATGATTGAAGGAAATCGTAGTTTGATATGACACAAAGAAAGAAGTAGTAAACTGGGTAGTTATTTTTTTTTCTTATCAGTAGAAGCCTATAACTTAAAATGCATTTTTTTAAAACTAGAAATCCATTACTTTGATGAAAAATTCTAGCACCTGCACAAAGGACATTCTTTCTTTTTTCTTCTTTTTTTAAATATTTTTTCAGTCTCAGATAAGGATGTGTGCAGTTTCTGGTCGGGCTGTTTTTATTGATATGCAAGCTTTATGGTATAGAACATCACAGAATTAGAGAATTTGCTGGACTCTCTTTTTTTTTTTTTTTTTTGGAGATGAGAGTCATTTTACAAGTCTGTTGTTTATTTCCAGAATTGTGAAGAATGTCATGTAAATTAATTCTGGTTAATGTTAATGCACATGAATTTGTCTATCTGTGTATAAATTTGCTTGATCATTTCCACAATACAATAGTGAAGTGACTTGATAAAACAAGTTTGCAAGTGAGTTTTGTTAGTTCTTCATTGGCTTGAGTGTAACTTGTTTTGTGAATTTCAGAATCAGATCATTCTCACAATGCTGGCTATGATTCCTTTCTATGTGGCAGTGGTGAGTCTTATGTGATTGAGCGCTTGTGAAAAAAACTAATTGGATAAAAGGGTGAAGTGGATCAGTTTAGTTTCATCTGTTTTATCATAAATTGAATGTCAACCCAAAATTTCTTTCTGTTTACGTTGAATTGAAAATTAGTAATTGTTTCTGCATGGAATTTCTACCACTTTGTGTGATGTGGAAAATGGTATAGATACAAAGATCTAGACAGGCTGTTTCTTATACATATGTTTCTGAAAGGAAGACATATGTTAATTTATGAAACAGTTAGTGTGGTTTTGTCTTTGCATTACAGAGAAGAATTATTTTGAACTCAGGAAGTTTCATATTTATAACTTATTCTGAAAATTTGAATCCTTTCTGTATGAATTCAAAATCGGGAAATATTCATTATTTAATATTCTTTTTTAATATCTGTGGGAAGTGGTAGTGCAAATGGTATCAAGTGATCAGATTGAAGTCTTAAGAAAAATGAAATTGCTTCTCTTGTTTCATAGCCAGTGTGTTAGTATCATTCAAACTAGACTTTGGACATACATTTTTAGTTGTTTTTTTTGTAGGATAATATAGGAAAAGGCAGCTCAAGGCGGCTTTTGTAGATATGGCAGGAAGGAAAATAAAAAAAAATAGAAGGAAAAAAAATGACTTAATGCTATAATGGTTTACTCCCCTTATGTAATTAGAAAGTTTCTGTAAGACAAAAATATTTTTTCTTTGCAGTATATGATGTTTCAGTCGGACAGTACATTATATAAATACATATATCCTGCACTGTAATTCAGTGATGGAAGTTTTTTATGAAGGTTAAAACTGAACAATTGTTTTTATCTGTTTCAGTTTTTTTGCGGCTGTGTCACTTGCTTCATTGTAGGAATATCAGGTCAGTTCGGGATGTTTATTTCACAAAGTGTTGTGCACATTTTGATAACTTGAAGGAAAAGCATAAATTTATCTATGAATATGTTTTAATCAAGCCATGGATTGTTTATTGTGTAAATTGCAGTGATAAAAGATACAAGCTGACATGATTCACCTTTAGAACTGATCATTATTATTAGCATGCGTGGGTGGCCTTGCAATTTTTTTTTTGTATTGCCCTTCCCCTTATGCTGTTGAGGGTGAAAGGAGATAAAGCTGTCTTTCTTGGGCCAGGTTTTTGTGTGGCTTTGGTAGCAGACAATGGGAGATCATTTCGCAGATTATCTGCAGATTATATCCCAAAAGTGGGGCATTATGTAAAGGGAGATAATTTTTCTATTACTCCCCTTTGCAGACAAAAGAGGTGTTGAGCAAACAGAGTAAAGAGGAAAAAAATCCCTTTACTTCATGTCATTCAAAAAATTGATCACCAAAAAAAATTTATAAAATTATAGCAGTAAGAAGAAGACGGTCTTGTTACATCATACATTTAAAAAAAAATTTTCATGGTATATGATTCAAGCAAAGGGCACAAAAATTATTTTTTTTCCTCTTTACACTGCTTGTTTACTCTCTCTTTTGCCTAGTAAAGGCAATTATTAAGAGGACTGAGCACAACAATCTCCCATTGTCTTATTCTACCACCTTTCTTTCCAGGATTACCCCCAAAACTGACTCCTTTATCATTGAAAGATCTCTTTGCTGCTTTGGAGTTCATGAAATTGGTTTCCTCTTGAGTTGATCTCTTGTTTTTTTATAGGAAAACAACAGATACATCTAGGATGAAACAAACTAGTTGGAGTTACGTACTTTACATAGATATCAAATTAATCTACTGGTGTTGACGTCGGTATCATTGCTCAGTTTTCGTAAAATTTGTGAACAAGATATAAGATGATTTTTTAACAACTGTGACTGATTCCTATTGGTGAGATGAAAATAGATGCTCTGTATGAAAGCAAGTGTGATTATTTGATGTATATCATAAATACCCTAGCCTGACATACACGGTGTCTTAACTTCATATTTACATTAGTGCCATAACTTCATATTTACTTTAAAGAGGGGGGAGCTCTCTCTGGACGCTAAAATTACTCCACGGAAGCCCTTCTGCTGATAGGGGTAGGGAAGCAAAATTAGAGGAAAAATGGGAGTAGGGGCATGGCAAATAAAGGCATAGAAATCATGGAAAGAGGTCTAGTAGGTGAAACAAACACATTTAGGGGTTGGAAGTCTGCAGAAGGGATTTTTTTATATCATCTTAAGTTTTTGAGAAATTTTAGATTTTGAGGTCAAATTTTCAAAAAATCTTGACCTTTTCTCTTTACAAATTAAAAAAATTGGAAAAAAAAAATAAACACGTTATCAAAGATTGGTTCTGACAAAATTTAAATTTAGATATGGAATGGTAAAATATGTACACAAAATTACAAGCACATCGGCTGGAAAAGTTCAGAGTCTATCGAAGGTAAAGTTATGCTATATTGTGTAGCACAATCCAAGATCGCGGCAATTGCCATGGCAACCATGAGTGATTTCATTTTTTTTTTTTTTATTGTTTTCCTCTAATTCGAACATGCCGAATTTGATGGTAATGGTTAAAATCATCTTTCCCCACATAAAACTTCTCTCATCTTGTCACAAAATTGTGGACAAACGCCATGAAAACACTGTTTTTCTACCACTGAAAACAACTTGCATTTCTTTGATTCACCCATAACATAGCATACCATTGTAAAGGTAGGGATTTCCTCTGTCTGAATTCGCCTTTTAGCAGCCAATCAGAGCTGTCAGTTTTATAGGGAATTTATTTATAGCCAACTGTGTATGATGTTTTTGTGATTTTGACCGACTTTACTGACTCATTAATATTCGGATGGTCTTGATTCTAGCTCGGAGATCACTGAAAAATTTCATTGGCTCGGGTTTCTCCGTACTATTTTCTGATAAGTCGGAATATGTAATTAGCAATATGGCTGCTTTGGATCACTAGGCAACTGGCATGCATGTCGTGTGTACTACAAGGATCAATAATCTAATCTTATGGTAGTTTTTGGGCATCCAGCTGTTTTTAAGCCTTTCATCATGTTCTGGAGAAAGTAAACAATCATGGCAGAACCTAAGCACAGCGGTAGTATTGACGTTCTCACAAAAACAACAGCACAGCGATGGAAACGGGTAGCAGGCACTGGTGAAGAACAACAAAACAACACATCAATTCCTAGCTCTTCGTGTTGATCTAGTGTCTGAGATCCAGATACCACCAGTTCCACATAGTCTTCATTTAAATAAAAAAAAAATATAGATCTAGATCTCATGACCTCTACAACTCGTAAAACTTCACTCAGACACAAGACAGATCAATAGATCTGCATGTATGGGATGATAGGGAGAGGAAGAACCATTGTTGCGCAAAGTAAGAAAAAAAGGCTAAGAGTATAGACAATGCATCAGGGATTGGGATGAAAAGGAAAAAGATCAGACTGGAAGCCATTCAGAAGACACAGGAAGAGTCTATCAAAGAGTATGAAGCTGTGGATACAATGCAAGGCAATTTTATTGGTATTTATTGTATATTTTTAGCATTAATAAACGTTTTGGGCTGTTTTCTTCAATTTTCTCAAAACAACATTTTAAAACACATTTTCTAAAATAACTTTTACAA
>JBCAUA010153670.1:0-22259 GCA_038406235.1 Peronia verruculata | reverse complement strand
GAAAATTTGCTTGAAACGACACAACTCAGCAGTGAAGCGCTTTGGCAAGAGAATTCTCTCTTCATTTCTTATACACAAAATGAAATGAGTTTCATTTGGACTGATTGTTTTGTATTGAATAACCATGAAGGTATATTGTTGCTTTTGATGCCGAAATAGAGGCGCATATAACCACTTGTGAACTGAAGCATGTGTCAAGGAGGGTAGAGTAGTCTGACACAATTATTTGACATTTGTGCCTTTTCCATTGGACAGATGACAGCGATGCTGATGGCAACGATGAAGATGGGAACGAAGACATGGGAGAACTCAGCCCCGTGGAGAGCAGTGATGACGGTGGAGGTGATGATGATGATGAGGAGGACGATGATGCTGGAGAACTGGATGATTTACTGTTTGAGCTTGTGTGAGACTGAAATTGATATGTTTCAGTTACAACAGGAATGATAAAATGTGAATGTGATGTTCCTATATAATTTTAGGGTCAGCAGCCAGGATAGAGGTGTGTAGTCAGGATAGAGGTGTGTTGGGAGCTATTTAAATCATGAAATGGGACAGGAATGACAATTTTTAATGTTCTTTGTAGTTCAGTTCATTGTACTTCCTCAGTCTTAGTGTGGAAGTTATAGCTTGTAAACTTTGAAAGGGTTCACTTTGATCAAAGAATACAACTTCTAGAGCATTAATCTCTGTGGAATTTTGTCTGGGTTGATTGTTTTTTTTTTTTTTTTAAACATGTTGTTTTGAACTCATACAATAATTTTTATTGCCAACTAATTTTTTTGGTCAAAGTGAGTTTGGGTCATAGCTGAATACTTCGTGTCTTCACTACATTGCTCTTGATGGAAGCATTGATTTCAACATTGAATTTCAGTAATATCTTGCATCATGGACATAAAACGTGTAGTAATATGGTACAATGAAACTTTTTTTTTTTCTCTCAAAATGGCCCAAAATGACTGGGGCAATTATCTTATGAGTGTGACAGGTGCCGGAAGTATGCACTCATATCATGCACGGTCTGGCAAGCCCTTATAACCCTATCATGTTGATTTGAAATCTTCATTTGGAACAGAATGTTAGATTGTTTTCTCCTTTTTGAGATTCTGATCTGTGTTTGAGCACTTCTTACCTTATTTATTGGTCTCATAATTTGTTCTAGTTCTATGCCATGTCCGGGATACAAATTATATGGTGAGGTGGATAAATCCCATTTCTTGCTAATTCTCCCAGTTTTTGGACAATGTATATTAATTATTGTCATAATTAGGGAATTGGAACTATAAACTCTAAAATCCTTCATATTGAAGCAGGTCACCTTATGAATGACCAATCATTTCATTTGGCAACTTTTTTTTGTCTTCTCCTTTGTTTGTGTGTGCTCCTTTAGTTTAATTCATATAATTTTTAATTTTTTTTTTATTATTATTTTTTTAAATACCCCCCCAAATGATATAATACTGATGAAATTAGACTGTAAAAAAAAGGACTAAGAAGAATGGAAGTGAACATAGTATGGACAAGCAGAGACGTATCATGGTCCTGAAGTCAGCTTTCATTTCGGCCTCCAGAATAGGAAGTAACAACTTGGAAACCGATGGAGACTAGAGCATGGGATTGACAAATGGTTGTAAGACAGGAGTGGAATAAATGCATATTAGTATTGTCCTTTTTTTTTTTTTTTTTCTTCTTCTTCTTTTACATGTATTACATTCTGCCATATTTACAAGGCTAGGGTTGTGTTGCCTAGTCCTTCACTGTCTCAGAAAAAGAAACTAAAATATGAATGAAAATGTGTCCAAATCTCATTTTATTGAACTATGTAATTACAAATTGCATATCTCTCAAAAGTTGAATCGAATCATTTAAGTAACTGCTTGCATTTGGACTCTTCATGTAGTTGTCAGCCTTGAACTGGTAAAATGATGGGAAAGCTTGTTTCTAGTATGAAAGAGTAGAGGGCAGTTGGCACATGGGAAAAGGCAGATCACCAATCTTATATTATTATCCTGGATCACTGTACTATAGATGATCAGTCTAACACTGGGGGTGCATTGGTACATGCTGATTGTCTTGTATCCAATATTTGTGTGTGAATGTCATTGTAATCAGATATTTAAACATTATCCTTCTCAGCTGTCTTGGCTATGTTAGTTCCATGAAACTTTTATTTTATTAGGCCATCCTGAAAAAAAAAAAAATCAGATTGTATTTACTGACAGCACCTATAATATAGTTTTTGCCATCCATTTGCTGAAAATTATGGCAAAGTTGAATTGAGAGACGGTTGCTTCTGGTGGTATAACCATCAGCATTTATCATTTTAGTTGAAGGAACCCATTCTCCAAATGGATAAATGTGTACGTGATCTTACAATGAATTTTACATTAACTTGAAACACAACTTTGTGTCTGTTAAACCTCAAACTGGTCTAGTAATGAAGGTATGAGGTGATTCTTTGGGCAAAAAGTAGTGATGACATTTTCATGGTGAATGAAAGAAAGGTGGAATGTATTGTTGGCTGTGTTGAATCAGGGAAAGCTTGCCCAGCTGAAATGCAATCGAAAATGTGACAATGCACATCAGATTTCATTTGGACTTATTTAACAATGTATGATACCAGTCGTTTGATAAAACTGATATTATTTTATTCCATGTTCCAAAAAAGGTCAAAATTGCTAAATCTACCATCAGTTACAGTAACAGTTTAATATCTTACCTGGTGAAATGCTTTGAGAGACGTTTCAGCGTCAAATAACCATTTGCCATTCAAGAACGAGGAGGAATGGAAGATGTCATGCTACATTGAATCAGGCATAAACATATCCCAAGGTCATCATTCAACACCACTCATTATATTTCCTCCTTATAAACTCTCAAAACCGGGAAACTAACTGTAAATCAGCGTGGATTTTAGTTACTTTGAACAAAATCCAGCATATATAAATTGAACATAATCGAGTTCAAGAACATGCCCCTGAAATAAAGTAGCCCTTGCAGGTTCAGTTTTATTCCCAAAGCTGTTCACCATTTGCACAGTTGATCACTGCAGTTTATAACATACTGAAGTGAGTGGTTTAGAGAGTTGCTCTTGCCCAAGTCCAGATTTTATTCAGGGAGGTGTTCATTGAAAGATTTTTCAGGAAAGCCGTACAGTTCAAAAATAGTATTTTTTCAAGAGAAATGATTGTTTTTATTGTATGAAAGCACAGTTTCATAGTTTTCCCTACTTTCAAGCCTGAAATCATAGAAATCCTTTCAATGGTGTCTGAGTTAAAGGAAACAAAGTTACCATTTCTCTTTTATAATGAAATTGATCTGCTTGCTTTGTTCATTTCTGTGTAATGCTTTGACTTTGTCTTAAGATCTCACAGTTAGTTTTTGAAAACTTGACATTGGATGAAAGTGTGTGATGTGATAATTGTTTTAGTTTTTTATACCGTTGATAATGGATGGTTTGTGGTGTGATATTTGTATTGAAGGATGAAGATTGGTGATAAGAGTAACCCGTAGAACCAAGTAATCAGACTTAGCAGAGCACAATATTTAATTTCATGTAATTAACGCTATGGGTGTATCACTCAGTAGTTAGTACTTTTGTTGTGTTCATCTTTGTACTTTAGTGCATTTTATGTTTTTTAACATATTACTCCTGTCTGTCATCCTTTGTGCAAAATGCTCATTGTGCATGGTTAACATTTAAATTATGGTACAAGACATCTTCAACAGGTGTTTTAATAGGGGAACTGGTAAATTTTGCTCTACTTATGTGAAACACATGTGAATTACAAAAAACTTACCAGATTTTCATTTAACCAGAAAATTTGCATAACTTTCTGTTGTTGTTTTTTTTTTCCTTATTTCAGTGTTCACAATGTGTTGTACATAGCAAAGGGATGCATTTAAAAGAGAAAAAAAAAATCATCTTCTGTGACAAGCACAATATAAATTGTAAACATTACAGCATTTTGCAGCAATATGTCTGCACTTGGTTTCTCACACTGGACTGTTGACTCTATGTATACATGTTTGTAAGATTCTCAACTACCCTCAGGAAGATTCAGTATTCCATTCTGTGTTCTCTTACTAAAATACTGTCAAAGACTAGACATGTGTCCTAAAAATATTCCCAGGCATTGTCATGCATTATTAGCGTTGGATTAGATCACCTTATCACCTATACTTAGTAAATGGACCCTTGTTCCTTTGACTGATATCAAGATGAAAATATATGGGCTACTGTACAAATTAATTTATGCTTATCATTTCTTATTTGGTTTTGGTACAGGTTATTGATAATGTGTAAAAATGGCTTTTGTAATTCATTGTGCTGTAAATGAAACACTGTTTGTTCAGCATTAAATTATGGGAGGGAAAAGAAAAAGCTCAAAATGTGAACAGTCCACCCAAAGTAAATTTATCAGGGAGAGAAAAATTTATGTTGGAATTATCTCACACTCGACTCACATGTCAATACCTTTCAATTTCTTTGACCTTAATGTGATGTTAAAGTGTAGATTTACTGAATGTATATTTTTGCAAATAAACAAATGTGACAAATAAATTTCAAACTTTGTCTTTTTGTCAGTGAGATGTTGTACGGGTGTTGTAAATGTTAAGAAATGGCAGGTAATTGATACAATAACTGTCATTTGTTTTTCCAGTAATGATTTAAACATCTTTCTTCTTACCATTGTCAAACGTTTGTTTGATGAAATTACGAAAAAAAAAAATGGAGCCAAAAAAAAAAAAAAAAATGCAAATAAACACTCTTAAGTGCGAGTCAATACAAAATTGTTTCGGCTTTACTATGTGATGCAACATTTTTATTTCCCTATGCTTCCTCGTTGCAATACTAGGTCCAGATAGACACTGCAAAAAAATTAACAGAATAGATTCTTTTAGTTCTTACAAACTGTGTGAAGCATTGCTGAGTGTGGCCTGAATGGACTTAGAAATACCGGTAATCTTCCTTAAGGTGAATGTTTTGTTCTCTTCCAATAATGAAAACACAAACAAGCTGCCACTACCAGCTTTCATAAATTTTGGAAAATCATAGTAACTGGTATCAACAGCTGAAAAATTTAGCAGTTCATCTGCTGTGAAACAAGTGAATAAAAATAAAACTAATGGTGATTTCTCACATTATTTTAATTTAGGAAACAATACCATTTCTGAATTCACCCTACAGATCACTCATCCTGTACACAAATCACATATTGTCAGAGGAAAGAAATGTTATTCTAAATGACAATTTTGGTCAAATAAACTTACAATCTATACACAACATTATGCCAAAACTTCAGAGCAGTAGTCCTAGATGTCTCGTGCCCAAAGAAATGAGTCTGAAGTCATGCCGGGAGATTTTGAATTTTCTGAACGAGATAGATACATTTTTTTGTTTTTGGTTCCTGTTGTAAAATATAAAATGAAATGTCACTTAAGACAGTATTCCTCTCCACAAACAATAAACACGCATCTCACAAACACCCTCATAGTGAAGACATCATCCTACACTGCATAGTCTAGGTCCAGTTCTGTCCATTCACAGCCCCTAAGATCCAATACAGTCTATAAGCATTGTCACTGTTTGGTCAACAATACATCAAAATACTTGTCGTTTAACTCAACCATGCACAATTACAACTCAAGGTCTAAAATTAATATAGTTCAATCCAATAACAGCAATATAACAACACTTTCATAAACAGCAACCAATTTCATCAGAACTTTTCACTCCTGCCATAACGAACTGACCGGTTTTAATTGTAATATGGACCTTGATTGAACTGACCTTCAGTCCGAGGCCTTTGCTGACCTTGAGTCATTCGTGGCTGAATAACTCTCGGTGATGCCCATCGACCAGTAGGAAATCGATTACCTACACCTTGGCCAACAGTCCCAGGTGTGGGCATGAGTCCTCCCCCTTGAGCTCGTGCGATGTTCATGGCTGCCTGCATTACCCCAGCCAATGCCCGAGGCATGTTGGGATGGATGTTTGCCGTCAGTCCAGGTCGTGGGTTTACCATCATACCAGGAGTGCTAGTTCGCAAACCACTAACCTGATTAAAGGGCATACCAGAAGAACTATTGGTACCACCTAAGTTTTGGTTTTGTGGCTGGTTGCCCATGGGGGAGAATGCTGAACTTGAGGTCATAGCTGGCTGGGAGAACGTTTGGGACTGACCACCAATGTTAGGTCTGGCAGGGGGAAAGTTTGGGTTGTTCTGTGGGGCCATCGCAGGATTGACATAGGGTATTGGCCGATACTGTCCTTCATCCTGTATGGGTACAGTAATCAGGTTGTTTGTCCTTGACTGTGAGGTTGGCACTGCAGACGACATACTCTGGGATTTGTTAAAGCTGTCGAGGGGTTGCGAGACAGGCATTTGGGAGTGCTGGTGGGAGAGAGGAGTAGGGTGCATGTGCCCTGCCATGCTTGAGGTCATTTGCTGGGAACCTAGTTGCTGCAACATCGCAGTCGAGACAGGAAATTGGGAAGAATGGCCATAAGACGGCATGTTCTGTCCTGACTGAAGATGTGGACTCCCTAGTCCCATGGCCTGTTGTTGTTGTTGCTGGGGCGGAGGATGCTGTTGTGGTTGATGCTGTTGACCCATACTGGGCATGTCTAATGGGCGGTAGATGTCAGGATTATTACTCGCAGCTGAGTATGGCATGCCCAGGCCTTGAGGTAACGAGCCCCCCATTCCTGGGCTCAAAGCACTGCCCATACCAGGTGACATATTGTTTACACCTTGTGACATAGGATTCATGTTCTGTGGATAGCCTGCACCTCCCATGCCTGGTGATAAAGTATTCACCATCCCCTGACTCATCATATTCCCCATGCCATGTGATGCTGGATTCCCCATCCCCTGTGACATAATATTCCGCAATCCCGGTGACATAGAACGTCCCATTCCCTGTGACATGGAGCTGCCCATCTCTTGAGACATGGCATTCCCCATTCCCTGGGGAATCGTAGTTCCGACTGGCTGGGGCATGGGGTTGGGGCTGGGACCTGGCGGGAGCAAAGGGGAGCCATGGCCAATATTGGGCTGAGCTACCGAGGCCACAGGCCGAATATCCCCGAGTCCAGGGATCAGAGGAGTCACAGGACTGGACTGCTGAGCCACTCCTTGCAAGTTGGTGGCTGGTGCGTGACTGGACACTGCTGGACCGAGCAACCCTAGTCCAGGCAGCACAGAGGTCTGAGGGTGAGAAGAGGGTGAGAGATGGGCGGGCGCCACACTGGGTTTCTGAGCCGCCTGTTGAGCAGCCTGTTGCTGAGTCAATGGAAGTTGATTAGGGGCAGGCTGGACGGAGGGGGCGGTCACAGGAGCTTTGCTGCTGGAGCTGCTGGGCTTGGGCGTATGTCTGTGTGAGATGTGAGACTGGAGATCTCGCTGGGACAGATAAGTTCTACGACAACCATTGGTGCTGTGCTTGGGGGCCCCATGAGTGCAGACAAAGACAGTGCCCAGTGCAGACTTCTCCACTTTCTGGAGTTTGGCCTTACATCTGCAAACAAACAATCAGCTTGGTATATTTAAGGTTTAAAAAAAATTCTGTCGACCTCTGAATAGCCCCACAGTGGGCTAAAATGTAGCCTCACCTACGGAACAGCATTAGAATAAAAGAAAGAAAAAAGACAGACTCATACAATACAAATTCAAGACATAGATACAATGTAAAACAAAAATTTGCAAGGAAAAAAAATATGCCACAGTAGCGAAATGCCCATTTATCTGTCACTACACTCTCAAATCCATCAAACACCCACTGAGAAGATAAAACAACCATTCAAGTTTCTAAAATTTTCTCAAACACCTCATCATACTGTGGACTTCTAATAAAAAATAGCCCATGGCCACAAATTCACTTCAGTCCCATTTTCTGAAACTGGCCCTTCGGACATATGCCCTTCTTTCCATCTATGTTCTTCCTTAAGATCATTAGGTTTTTGCCAGAAAGTTTCTTACAAAATGTCTCTTTGGATGTAAAACAGAATTAGTTTATAGAAAAAAAGCATGATACAAGGAGTCCAGGATAACTCTCCACACTACAGGCAGCTGGTCTGGTCTTACCTCCTACACAACTTGTCACACTTTCGAGCACAGTCGAAACAGAAGATGTGTTTACATGGAAGCTGAAAGAGAAAATGAGCTAGATAGAGAAAACCATTTGAAAATCTATTTTTTCTTTAAAAGAAGAGAGACAGGGAACACCATCTGCCTTAAATGAGCATGAAGTAAAGCGATAAAAATAACATATATAATGTTTTGCACATTTGATAGAGTTACACTTACACATTCAATTCTGAGTTAACAATATTTTTTTTAAATAACATTAAAACTCTTTTTTTTTTATATAACACTAAAACTCTGTTCTGATTCAGGCATAATTTCTGAGAAAAATTATTTTAACCCTTAAAGGACCACTCACGTATATTTCTACCGCAAGTCTCACTATGCAGTGTCATGATCATGTATATTTCCCTCTCCAGACCATGCTTTGTTTACCTTGGTTTCGAAACTAAGGAAGCGGAAGTGGAGCCATTTATATTATACAATAATTTCTCTGACATGACCTAAAATTAAGTAATCTTAATAAACATGGCTGGTCCTGAGGGAAAGATAGTGCTTCACATAGCCGGTCCTTTAAGGGTTAAAGATGTACTGGATGGAAGGGCTAAATCAACATCAAATGGTGCAGGTAGAAGGCAACTCACCATGCGTCCATACACCAATATAGGCAGTTCACAGACCTCACAAAGATGAATCACTTTGTTATAATCATAAATTTTCTCCCCAATCAGGTCCACCTAAAGGGAGGGACATGAAGAAAAACATAAACATTGATGTGAATGAAATCTCTGTTCACAATTCTCCTCCCCACCACCCCTCCTTTCCAATTATTTTCCATGTTTAAATATTTCCTGCCTATCATTTTCACAGATCCTTTCGTCACTAATTCGATCTCCTGTGACCTCCATCCCGTCTCATCCCATTTCTCTTTCCCCCCAACCTCACCTTGGTAGCTTTTATTGGTAATCATCCATTAGATCCCTCAAACTCACTTATGTTGTTTGCAGGGATGTCAATCTGTCTTTAGCAACTGAAGGACGTTGATGGTAAATAATACCAGAATTGGGGCTAACAGAGAAATTACTGACACCCAAAAAGTAGGAAATCCTACGTACGAAAGTGTCACATCTGACATCCCTGTGTTTTCTGAGAAAATCACTAGAAAAAGTGACACACATGTTGCATCACAATGATCACTCACCTCATAGTCCCACCGCAGAGGTTGATTTTGATGGAGAGGCGCTAGGTTGTAGGCGGCTCGTAATGTGGGATTCTCCACAATCTCCTCCTCTACAAACAGATTTTTTTCGCATTGATAAATGTTAGTTTAGCTTTACAATTATATCAATATATATAAAATCATGAACAATGAATCATCTGAACAGCAGTTTTGTGTTTTCAGTACTTGTCATTCCCATAATCTTAACAAACTCAGCTTCCAAACAGATCTCTTTGTTCCATTATGCTGGAGTTCATTTCCATCTCATTCTGCACAAATAGCCAGAGCAAATAAAATGCAACAGGAATCAAATGCTGATGATTTTCTATCATTCATTCAGTTCTTGTGAAAGCATATTTCATTTACTCCTAATGTAACAAAACTAATAAAACTGAGAGAGATCCATTATATTTTTATTTTTTTTTACATCCCACAGCGAATGACACAGAGGCATAATGGCAAACTTGTGAAATAAATACATATATAATATTGTTGTGAACAAACAGTGTCAAGGTCAGTCTATAGCAGAGTTTTTATTTTGCATTAAATGCCTTGAATATTTTCAATGACTACTATTTTGACAATACTGTAGAAAAGCTTTAGTTTGTTTTTAAATTCAAAATACATTAATTACATAAATTCAAAGCAAAACTAAATTCAATAAATGGATGGATAATACAGTTTGCACCAATGTGTATCCTTGTGAAGTGGAATATATAGAGTTTATATCAAAATTAAAAATTCAAAGTAGCCAAAGCAGCCAACAATAAATCCATATTCTAGCAGCTGTACTGTGAAATATGAAGAAACATGTTTGCATTACTAAACTGGTCAAAAGTTTTGTTTATTAGGTATATTTACCTGCATAGTCTGCCATTTCAACTCAAATTTATCAACTCTGAAAAGAAAAAGAAGTGTTAAAGAGAGAAAATGATAAAAGAATAACAATCAGCTTTTATGAAGTATTGCTACCTTTATACCATTGCCACTGGTTCCCCTGTCCTCAACAGAAATGCAGAACGATGAAAACTGTAATGAGGTACAGGGTGTCCGTAAAGTTACTTTACAGTTAACTGAAAACAACTCTGTGAAAAAAACGTGCAAAAAAACAATTTTCTACAAAACAAAATTCTTGGAAGGAACAGTTTCAGGGCAAATTTGCCTAGACGAATAGTAGAAGACAAGATTTTGGGAAATACTTGACCAAATTTCCCAACGAAAGTAAGCGTACAACCAGGAAGTAAGGCAAACCTGAGGCATTTGCAGTCTCTCAACTAGGCAAGATAAGATATCAAATGTTTTTAATATTAGAACTTGGCTGAAATCATTGATACATCCAGCTGGGTAAGAATAGGCAAAAATTATGCTTTTTTATGCCATTCGTTGGTACTGTCAATTTTGCCGTTGGAGTGTCAGTCTTACTCTCCAAAATACTGTCTGGGTCCAACTTGCTGCCCAGACTCTCAGCACTCTGGCACAAATCAACAAGGTCCTGTTTCTTAAAACCATATCTCTCCCTTGGAAATACATGTAATCTTGTACCTCAGAACAAAGTTTGATCTTGAAGTCCATGGCTGCGATGGAATTCAATAATTTCATAAAATACTGATTGGTAAGCTGGTCCATCAACACAATCACAATGAAGGTGAAGCGCTATTGTAGACAACATTGTGCTTCATTTCCAGTCTGACCTGAAAGTCATGGGTTTGGGTCGGAAATATGTCAGTCTCTTTCCTACATAATTATTAACACTACTCACTACAATTATTGTTTCGAGAGTATCTAGGTTCATTTGGCTATGAGTCAGTCATTCATAGAGAACAGTTTTCATCATAAATTTCCTACCCACTGCAACAGGGTCAAGAAAAGAAGTGAGACAAACTTTCTTTGGAATATTGGTGAACTCAGCTGAAGACTGTCATTGGACTTGCATCAAAATAATGATCAGATTTTCACAACTTGCATTTTTAACAGGATGAATCCCCACAAGTAACAATATATATAACTCTATGGACACCTTGTACATATCAAAGAGCAACAAAAATTTGTTTAAAGATATACAGTTGACATTTCTGTGGTTGAATGTGAGTGTGGACCAGCATATTTCAAGAGTTTGTAACATAACAAATAAATACGTAAGTCTCTAATTTCAGGCAAATACACATTTTTAGGTATTTTGGTTTGGACTTTGGACACTAACAAAAAATATCTAGATCTAGATCTAGTCTAGAACTCTTACCCCAAAATGAAACTGGGGGGACTTTTCGGAAGTTCAAAATCAATTATATTTTACTTTCTTAAGATCTTGGATGATATGCTTTAAATTACTCATTAGATTAGATCTAGATCTAGATCATAAACAGCAGTTTCTCTAGTCGGGACTGAAGGGTCAGTGCACAGAGAAGGGGGGCGGGGGGTGTGCTGGGCTGTTCATGTTACTCAGTACAGAGTCTACATCATATCAAATTGCACCAATTTGCCAATTTTTTAATTAACTAGAATAGAGTTTGTGATGTGATACTTTTTTTTTTCACCAAAGGACGCCAATACCCCCCCCCCCCCCCTTTCCACACAACATACTACTAACACTCCAGTCCTGGCTCTAGATACTGGATCTAATGCAACTAATAATTAACAGTCCAAGAGTATTTAGATCTCTGGGCAAATATTCCATCTGCCTTTATGTTTTATTTGTTCAGCAAATCTGATCAAGATCTGAATTATAATTTATGTAGACGACAACTGCTGGAACTAGACAGGTCTATGCATATTTCTTTTTCCAGCTTCCAACGAAGTTACTAACTATTAAATCTAGATTTAGTTTGAAATTCTTCCTTATCATGATGTGCCTTTTCATAAGGTTAAATTATAGATCTAGATCTAGATCTAATGTCTAATGTCACGCTAGTAAAGATTATGGAACTTCGTTTATCATTAGGGATTCATTTCGACGATTCTATCTGTTTTGTAAATATAGAGAGTCTAGTCTACTTCAGGGGTAAAAATGAAAATAAAAGGTAAAAATTTAAGGTATTTAGATCTACATCTCTACCTTTTCTTGCTTGAGGTAACCGACACTTCGGTTAGACGAGGCTACGGCGTATACAAGTATTACAAGCCTTTCAATATCAACCTCCTCCGGCGCTTATGTTACCTATTCTCGATTATAGGAAGTGCCGTTGTGTGGGGCTTCGTCTTTTCTTAGATTCGCCAAATTCAATAAAGCATCCTGGTGCTGTTGAACTTCAAAAGTTCTTAACGTGTCACGAAGCTATTTTTTAAGTAACTTATGAACCTACAATTTTGAAATGTGCATGATTTGTTTAAAATGTATATAAAGAGGGTACATATGTTCAATCATGAAACTGAATCTAAATCTCGTTTACTATACTCTAGGTAGATTTTAGGTAGATTCAGAGAAAAGAAAAAAAAAAAAAGATGTTTTCTGACAGAATCTTGTCTTTTTTTGTGCTTGATAGAAAGAACAAGTAGTTAACAAGACTAATGTACTTTACAAGTAAGTTTTCCTCTGGTCCGTGGTCAATTTTTATGGACCCAATTTTATGGGTTACAATTTTGTCAATGTTTAGACCTACTTTTCTCATAAGATAGTTACGGAGCGTCACATTTGGCATAGGCCTACTTTTTTTATTGCCGAAATATTTAAATCAATGAAAAATGCAGTCATAGCTTTTTATCTTTTGAGTGAATTTTTGTTCATTGGAGAATAATGAATAGCATTCATTTCTGTTATGACTTCATGCTCAAACCTCAGTTAACTTTCACATGAAATGTCAGCCAAGCGTAACCATAATATAATATTTAATTTGGCTTCACCTGTCGAACTTTAGCCGCTACTAGAAAATCAACCTCCAAATTTGAAGAGTTCATTCATGGAAGGTATGGCGCATAATTGAGAAGGAAGACAACAGCTTTTTTTTATGTAAGTAAACAAATAGCCGCTTAATGGCAGGGGAAAAGAGCTTGAACTTCCCTAGCCGTTCAAACGGAGAACATTCCGAGAATCTGCGAGTCTCACCACAGGCATACTCTTGTAAAAACTTCTGGTTATATTGAAGTAAAACAAACTCTGGATCGTTGACATGATCGTGGAATTTGATAGACCTGATCGACTTCCTGACGCGTCGGTTTGTCTTACTTTCAGAAACTTAGGAGTTTTCAGTGAAACCATATTCTTTCTGTATGTTACGGACATTTAAAAAAGGGCTAAACAAATCTTTTGGTACTTGGAATATCTATCATGGTCTCGGTACTGTAGTACTAGAGTCTAGATCTAGATCTAGTATTAGTAATGTAGTATCTCTAGATCTAGAATCTAGATCTACCCCCAGCCACTGGTTTTAGATCGATCTCTAGTAGACCAATTTTTGACTCAGAAAGGAAGCTAGTATTAGATTAGATCTATTATAGATCTAGCATTTGTTATATCTCCACCTAGGGAGGATTATGATTTATGAATGATATCTAGGCTAGATCTAGACTAGTCCAAACTAGAGACTAGAGATACTAGGCTAAGTAGTGAATTCACCTGAAAATAGTAGAAAATCTAAAACATACTAGAAAAGCTGTTCACCCAAATGTGTGTTTGAGATTTCCTATGTATCCCTCCCTTCCCACCCATAAGTTATGGGCTCTTTGAAAAAATTACTCAATGAATTATAAAGTTTGCATGCTAGGTACGGCCTATTGAAAAGGTGATAATTGTGAAACATTATCATCAGACTGATTCATAATTAGAAAAAAGTGAGGTAAAACATGCTTATAATAGAGAGAAAAGTTGTTTTTACATAAAATCTTTAATGGCAAACAGTTGATTCCATTGTTCTGTGTGGAGTGAGGAATCTCACATTGCTGTTGGAGTGATGAAGCCTCTTAATCCACAATTTTTTCAAAAAGAATTTTTGTTTGTTTGCTTGCTTAATCTCTTTTTCCAGTCCTTCTAATGTGCGAAAAGCAGGAAGTAAAATGAGTGGAAATATGAAAAATACGTAATAGAAAAAAGCCTTCCATGTTTGCCACCATGATATCTTGGCATGATTTATTATCTTTCCTGTAAAATTTTTCTTTCTGGGATTGAGAGGTTTCACTATTGTACAGTTGTTATTTTTAGTACATATATATAGATCTATATATGCATTAAAAAAGCATGTATATCATTTGTCAGAATAGACACAGCCATTTGTCACCATGGATACTTCAGAAACATCAGCTGCAGCTCAAGGGGTACCAGAGAATCAGATTGCTGAAACACCTGACACAATTGAGACTGTGAGCGAAATAGACAACATGACTGAGTCTTTGAAGAAGTCTTCAGAAGTACAGTCTTGTGAAGTCGATAGCGGCACAGAGCAAATGACAGAATATGCAACAGGAAATGGTGTTGAGGGTTCTCATATCCATGAACCCCAAGAATATTCAGATAACATGCAAATTGTGGAGCCAAATGATGGGCAAGATCAGGATTCAGATGAACAGGGTCAAAGAAATGATACATTAGCCTTGGAAGATGAGATACCTGTTACTACAGACGAGACAGAAGATGTTTCAGAAGAAAAGCAAATCTTAGCAGAGGAGACAGAAATTGTTAGGGAAGAGGCAGATGCTCCATTTGAGAAACATGAAGATTTTGAAAAAGAGACTGAAGTAAAAGAAGAGCAAACATCAGGTTTAGCAGAACAGATGCCTGTTAATGGAGGAGAAACTTTAGTAACTGAAGAGGAAGCACCAGATGATAAAGATGAAATAGAAGATAAAAAAGATGGAGCATCAGTTGATGAAAATGAAACACAGGATACAGGGGAAGCATCAGTTGAAGAAGAGATTTCAGATAATCAAGAAACAACAGCAGTCGCAGATGAGGAGATGCCACTCAGGGCAGAAGAAGAGGCACCAATTGCAGAGGAAGAGACACCAGTTGCAGAACAGCCGGCATCAGTTGGAGAGGATGAGACATCTGTAACAGAAGAAATGGCAGCCAGAGAAAGAGAGATACCCATGGCTGTTGAGGAAACCCCTGTTGTGGTCAAAGAGATGCAAGCTGCTGAATCACATGTTGTTGCACATAAGTCACCATCCACAGCAGAGGAGTCGACAGTCATTGCAGAAGAGTCACCTGTCACAGAAAAAGAGTCCACTGCTGACACAGAAGAAATGGAAACTGTAGATGAAGAGTCACAACTTGAGACACCTGTCTCAACAGAAGAGTCACCGGGCATTGCAGAAGAAGAAGAAAATATAGGAAAAGACAGACTGGTTACTGGGGGAACAGCGGAGACTGGGGAGACAGAAGTCACTGCTGAAGAAACAGCAGGTGGTGAGAATGAGACAGAGAGAGTTGAAGAGATGCGAGATATAGAAGAGGAAAATACACAAGAAATGAGTCAAGCCTTGATGGAGGAGCAAACAGATGAGTCACCTGACCAGAGTATTGCAGCGTCAATGGAAAATGTTCCTGAGAGCAGTACAGAGCAGGATCAAGCTGTTGCAGAAAACGGAGACATAGTAGAGGAAAACTCAGAGAAAGTAATCACTGAAAGGTTGGAGGAGCCAGAAGCATTAATAGCAGAACCTACAGCATTGGAAGAAACGCCTCAGGCAGAAAACGTAGATCTAGTATCTTCTACACCACCACTGGGCATTCCGCAGGATGACCAGTTCTACGAGTTTGTCAGCCAGGAGGATGATGTAGCCACACCAGGAGACAGTCAGATCGCTGGAGAAACCGGGGAGATGTCCACGCCCTCTTCTTCATCCAAACGTCAAAGAAAAGCTACCACCAAAGTGTAAGTTCTTTTTGTTTTTTAAACTCCTTTTCAATGAGTTGTAATAAATATATACATTGGAGCCTGTGAGAAGTCAACTCGCATAAAGTCAATTTTCGGTTAAAGTCAACCTGTTTGCAAGGGTCCCGTTTTTTTTCTCCTATATTTTTCATTAGTCTCATCTCTGATAATTTCAACATCTTCAGAGGTGAACTCGCTTAAAGTTCAACTCCAAATGACCCTTGCTGGCCGACTGACAGCCATAAATTGTGAGGACAACACAAATAAGAACAGATGTAGATCGAAATATGCCGCATTATGATGTATTATGATAACACTATCGCCTGTGGGCCTATAGCTGTATGAGAGGATGCTTGGCTCTCTTCACCTGTCCCGCGTTGGTGGGGATACCCAAACACACACACACACACACACACACAGCAGTTCCACACTCCTCGCCCATCTTGCATGCTTTGGCGAGCTCAGGGATACACAGCCAGAACACTGACCGCCTTGATAAATACACACCACAGTACTCCAGGTCCAAGTGGCACATAGTTCTATGCTTGGTCCCCTTTGTTTGCCTCGCGCTGGCGTGGATACAAAGACACCTACCCCACACTCAGTTTTCACACACACACACACACAGTGCAGATAGGCATTGTGCTCAATTTCAGTCACATCTTTAGATCATCTTCATTCCTACTCCTTTATTCTGCGTGCGCTGTGACTAGATTTAGTCAACTTTTTACTTAAATCCATGATCAGAATGTCTGAGAAAAAGTACAACGTTCTCAATCTGGATACAAAGTTGACATTCTTAAAGATGTTGACTCAAGGCAAAATGCTGCTCAATCCACATGTACTACTAACTTAGAGTTAGAGGAGGAAGCTCTGCTGGAGTTTTAAAATTTTTTTTACTAGGCCTAGAGATAAGGGCCTAAGGGCATAACCCAATAAATTTTATACAGTACATATTTTGACCCCCTGTGCTTACCAGAGATTGTGTCCCCTGAACCTTGCTCAAAGTCAACACTTTTTCTCTCTCCCAAGAGATTGACTTTATTTAAGGGGATTCCGTTGTACTTATTTTTTAACATCGTTGTAGAGTTAATATAAAGATGATGATACAAATCAACAGCAAACTGCAAAGACATTAACACAGGGAAATTTTATGTAGTTGCACCAAAGTAAATTTTAAAAAATGTTTAAGCAGATGAAAAATTGAAAATGATAGTTGCAGGACACCATATGCTATCAGGACAAAAAATAAAAATGGTTTTTAGTCATAGTACTATTACATTATTATTGTTTTGTCTTTGGTTTGTTTCTCTTGTCTTCCAGGCTTGAAATGGAAGAGGCCAAGATGTACGAGTCAGTTTTGCCAGCCCTTACTAAACCCAAAGGGAAGAGAGGGAGACCTCCCAAGAATGCAAATAAAGCGGAGGCCAAGGCTGTTTCAAAAGCTAAGCCTAAAAGCCCAAAGTCCGCCCAAGCTTCACCCAAATCCACTCCAGCCACACCCACACCAAAGTCAGTTCCTGCCACACCCACATTAGCTGTCAACCCACAAGAGCCCTCTGCTAGCATCGAATCACCCGCACCAGGTAATGAGACTGTCCAGGATCCTGACAGAGTACAGCTGCCCAATGGATGGTCAGTCAAAGGTGTCCAGCGTGTGACAGGTGCATCAGCTGGCAAGATTGACATCTATTACTTCAGGTTAGTACATTGTACATAGGAGATGTCAAATTGAAAACTGTTACATTATATAAGTAGTGCTTGGGAAATGTCAGAATTGACATCAGTCACTTTAAACTACTAATGCTTAGAGATATAATGGAATTGCTATCTATAAACATACCTTACTACTGCTTAAGAGAAATGTTGGAATTGACTTCAGTTGCCCTAAGTCATTACTGCCTATGAAATACCAGAGCTGATACCAGCTACTTCTGTTAAGTACAGTAGTCTCCGGATATAAGCACGCTGGTGGGACGAGCTGAAATGCGGGCGGCGAATTTCCCCGCCTGGCAAAGTTCCCCGACTCTACTCAAAGCCTACACCATACTGCGCACGCTCATTGTGTAAGGCACTGCTGTTCGGGGGAGGAGGGGGTGCATACATTACAAGGTCTGACAAGGCAATGGTTGTATCCAGTGTTGGACGGCTGTAGCGAAAACGAGTGGGTAGGATAACTCAAGCCTCCTGCATTTTCGTACTCCCAATAAAATGACATTAAATTACACCATTGTACACAAGGAAACCATCATTTGGAAGCAGATAGGAGGCCTACAGGGGAGATAGCTCATATTGCTAGCTGACTTTTTTTTACATACCGTTTTCACCTGCTAAGCATGCTTGTATGTGGAGTGAGCGTGCTTACATGCATATAAATTATATAGTAAAAAAATCCGTCATGGGACCAAAGCCTGCATATGAGTGGAGTGTGCTTGTACTTGGAGTGCATATATCCGGAGACTGCTGTACTGCCTAGGAGGTGTCATAAGTAAGAGAACTCAAGTTTTTGTTGTTCAGTTCCTCATATATCAGTAGAACTGAAAAAAAAGTCTTGTAGAGAATAGAATCATTTAGATTCAGAGCTGTGTTTCTATTTACATGTACTTATTTGTTTATTCCTGCATTTATTATAAAATGGGCAGGTGTGTGCATATTCATGTATCCATGTGCACATGGGTGCTTTTTTTAAGTGTTTGAAGTCAGTGTCCATTGATATTATGTTTAGTGTTTGTGAATGTTTGTGTGTACACACAAAAATGTAATCTTATCTTCTATATTACTATTTTTTTTATTTTTACATTATAATCTTTATTTTGTATAATGTTACACTAGTCATGACATACCTCCTACTAGTAAAGAATTCATACACATGACTTGTTTATCTGGCAGTTACACTTGGAGTAGATTCCTGAGATTGCATCATTTGGAGATCAACCTTTGGTGTGAATTTCCTCACTCCAGCATTGGATTTACACATTTTGATACTGAAAGATTGATGGTTTTGGTTGTTCATATTTCTTCTTGTGTTGTTTTGCAGTCCAGACAACAAAAAGTTACGTTCCAAAACAGAGGTCACCCACTATATGCGTCAGCGCAATTTGGACCTGGATTTGGATATGTTTGAATTTAGTGCAGCTAAGCTACAAAGCAAAGGATTGTTTAACATTGAGGATACAACCATTGCCAAGGTCAGGGCAGGAAAAGTGGCGGCTTCGCCCCAAGTAAAGCCTCCTCCAAAGATCAAGGAAAAGGAACCACCCAAAGCTAAGGAGAAGAAGCCACTGAAGGCCAAGGAAGGTGGAGGGGTGAAGAAAGCTAAGGCTGGAATGTTAAACAATCGTTCCTTGTTCAAACATACGAAACTGTCTGTTGCTGAGGGAGACGTCCAGATTAAAACCAAGGCCAAAGGTCTGTTCTCGAAGAAAGTACCAGAGGAAGAAACTGACCCAAAGGAGCAGCAGCGCCTGCAGAAACTTGTCATCAAAATGCCATTTGGGAGTGGCTTTGGGAAAGCCCGAATGTCCAAGAAAGAAAGCAGTCAAATTAGATCTTATTTTGCTCCGTCAGACAAAGCTGAGGCTGAGACTGAGACTGATCAGGTTGTGACTGATAAAGCTGTGAACGAAGGAGGTCCGCTTTCTCGGAAAAAATACACAAAAATTGTAAGCAAATACCAAAAAATAAAAAAGACAGCAACTGCACAACAGAAAGAAGACCCCATTGAGGAAAAAAGTCCAAAGAAACGAGGTCGACCAAAAAGGATTCAGCTGGAGGAGGTTCAGGCCATGGATATGAGTACAGAGGATACCAGTGTCTTGGAGACCAGTACCATGGAGACATCCACAGAATACAGGTCAGATGATATAAGTTTGATGGAAACAGATACATCCCAGCCAGCACCAGCAGAGGATGAATCAAACACATCCCAGGATCCAGCCTTAATACCATTACCTGTATCACCACCAGCTCAGCCTGCAAAGAGAGGTCGTGGGCGTCCATCCAAAGCTCGATCTAAGAACAGTGCCCAATCCCCCAAACAGAATACTAGCACATCCAAACCAGCATCAGAAGTGTCCTCTCCAATACCCGTCACCCCACCCATCCCAGCACCACTGCCCCCCGCCCCCTCTGAGACCCCCAAGTCACCTGCACCAGACACAAGTATCGCGACAGAGGAAAGTCCGCTCAGCTCTCCAACACAAAAAATGAAGAAAAAACGGGGCAGGCCACCAAAGTCCAAATCACCTGTCTCATCTGAAGGACCTGCAAATCAGTCATTACCCCGTCCGTCCACAGAGGAGATGCCAGAGGCAGCTGATATCCCAGAGTCTGAGAGTGAACTGGCAGACTCCAGCCAAGTGGATGGACAGACCTTGAAGGAGAACCAATCTGAAGAAGAGGAAGAGGAATGCAGTCCATCGAAAATGATGCGGACAGACACAAGGAAAAACCTGCCCTTTGAGGACATGGATGATAATTCTCTAACAGAATTTTTGTCTGTACAGAATGGCATCTATAACAGGGAACCGGATCAAGTCACAGCAGAGATGATCCTTAGCTCCCGTATGTTGATCTGTCTTTTTTAAAATTTTTTTATTTTAAGTGACATCAGACTTTAAAAAGAGAAAATTAATACTTTTTTAATCTTTCTACCAAGGGACAAAACTTATTTTGATATAGGCCCATTTTGAAAGTGCTAGGATAGTGAATCTAATGATTTATCCAAAGTATAAAATCGTTTGTTGATTCTTTAATATTTTCAGTCTGGACTCTGCATTGTCACATAGAGATTAATGCTTTTGTGGATCAGGACAACATATGGAGCAGTCGTTTTAATAGTTGTATTAACTCAGTGGTAGCAATCGCACAATAACGATAACCATATTTGATTTGTTGATTAGTCTATGTCATCAGTACTAGTTTTTGTACAATATACATCCTGCACAATTAAGCATTACTTGTGGCCTTTTTTTGTTGTGTGTGTATCTGGGTTTCAGCAAGGAGAAAATGGTGAATTAATGGATTGAGTAAAATTTTAACAATTAGTTTCTGTTTTACTGTTTATACCATGACCTGCTAAAAAATTTCATTTCAGTATCATCATTTCCCTGCAGTATTTTTCATCCTTTGGTGTATTTGACTCTTCCTAGTGCATGTGTTTCTCTTTGCAGGACCCAACACGAAAAGTCAATACTTCAAGAAATCAAACGTGTCCAGTCACATGACAAGACCTAAGCTGAAGCGAGATGAAAAATGGATCCCGCCACGATCTCCCTTCTGCCTTGTCCAAGAGTCACTATTTCACGACCCATGGAAGCTGTTAGTAGCCACTATCTTCCTCAACAAAACAACAGGTTGGTTTGTGGACTTAAAAGAGCACAAGTTAATGCTTGTTTCAAACAGCAGAATCTACCAATAATATTTCTTGATCAATAGCTGACAGTTTTCACTTTTCTTGCCTACTTGCCAGTGTCTCCCCATTGTAAACTAGACATCAATAAATAAAAGTATGCTGTGGATGATTGCAAACAATTTACTTCCTTGTTGACCTGGCCCCACAGAAATTCGTTTTTGCAACTTTGGCACGAATTTGTGCACTGCGCGATTTTTCCAATTTTTTGCAACTTTTTGCAGCTTTTATCAATTTTTGCAACTTTTACACGAATTCTACCAAAATGGAAGAAAATAATAATAAAATAAATTTTAAGAAAATTTATATCTATATTTTTTTTTTTCATCATTTCACTTCACAATACCGACATTCGTGATAGATAGATCTAGGCCTAAGCATGGTTGTAGTTGTAGGCCTATTTGGCAGGGCTACACTCTTCAACTTTCGAAGAGCAAATTGAGGCTAAGGCTCTCGTCATACCGAGCGACCTAGATTTAGATTCTAGAATCAAGTTTAGTGCGAAGGCCAAGCCCGCTAAAATAGTACAATCCAAATCAAGGTTGGATATCGAAATAATAATTTTGGAGTCCTCCCGTCGCTCGTCCCTTTTCCAAATATCGGCACTGCAGATCTAATCTAGATCTAGATTATTGCGAAAAACGTCGACTTTCAGATTCAGGTTTCACGTTGTCAGTAAATCTCGTCTTTTTCTCCTACCATGTGTTTTGACTTATTATGACTTCAATTTTTACACG